>RPOG01003096.1:34794-72381 GCA_008086565.1 Thalassoma bifasciatum | reverse complement strand
CAGCATGTTATCAGAAAATACTGGAGGAAAATTTACACTCATCAGCCCAGAAGCTGCACATGAGACGTACTTGGACGTTCACACATGACAATGATCCAAAACACAAGGACAAGTGGACCTGCCATTGGCTACAGCAGAATAAAGTGGAGGTTCTGGAGTGGCCATCTCAGTCTCACAAGGCCAAGTCAAAGTTTTGAGAAGAAAAGTCAAAACAGAGGAAAAACTCCAAATTTTGAGATAGTCAATATTTTAGAGAAGTAAAGTTTTTGAGATAATAGAGTGAAATTTCTCCATGAAATATAGAAATTTGAGAGGAAAAAGTCAAATTTTTGAGATAAAATAGAAACTTAAGATAAATAATCAAAATTTTGAGGAAAAAATCCAAACTTTGAGATAGAAAATAAAAAAAAATGTGTAAAAAGAAAAATGTTGATCTAATAAAGTCGAAATAAGACGATGTACTGTTGACATATGAGAGTTCATAATGTGGGATGAAACAAGTCAAAATTCTGAGACAAAAGTCAAAATTTGCAGAAAACTCAGAGTTTAGGGATAAAAGTCCAAAATTTGAGATCAAGGACAAAAAAATCGAGGAAAAAAAAATTTTGAGATAAAAAGTCAATGTATTTGATAAGAAGTCATGTTTTTGAAATTATTAAGTAAAATTTTTTAGATGAAAAGTTGAAATTTGGGGCCTGCCATTGGCTACAGCAGAATAAAGTGAAGGTTCTGGAGTGGCCATCTCAGTCTCCTGACCTCAATATCATTGAGCCACTCTGGGGAGATCTCAAACCTGCAGTTCATGCAAGACAGAGCAAGAATTTACAGGAACTGGAGGATTTTTGCCAAGAAGAATGGTCAGTTTTACCATCTGAGAAAATAAAGACCCTCATCCACAACCAGCACAAAAGACTTCAAGCTGTTATTGATGTTAAAGGGGGAAATACACGCTGTTAAGAACTGGGGGAGGGAAACTTTTCATCAGGGTCATTCTGGAAGTTTCTGTTGTCGTTATGATTAAAAAAGAGTGAACAGTTATTTGTTAAAGCGTCTTCTTCCTCCTCTTTCTCCAGGTCAGAACCGTTTCCCAGGCTGCAGGTGTAAGACGCAGTGTAACACCAAACAGTGTCCCTGTTACTTGGCTGTGAGGGAGTGTGATCCAGATCTGTGTATGACCTGTGGAGCTGCAGACCACTGGGACAGCAAAGGGGTCTCCTGCAAGAACTGCAGCATCCAGAGAGGCCTGAAGAAGGTAAACAGGGTCAGAACCGGGGTCAGAGGGAGGTGACGGTAACTTCCCTGACAGAGTTTTAACCTGAACCTCTGTTTCTTTCAGCATCTTCTCTTGGCTCCGTCTGATGTGGCGGGATGGGGAACTTTCATCAAAGAGCCCGTTCAGAAGAATGAGTTCATCTCCGAATACTGTGGAGAGGTACGTCTATTGATCTGACAGTTTTGTCTTCAAAAAACAAAGTTAATTTAATCAGACTGACTTGAGTTTTCATGGCTTTGTCCACTCAGAGGTTTTATTCTTCTCTTTAATACATACTTTTATCAGGTTTTTCTGTTGTAAAAATCAATCACAAAGTGCATGTTACCCAGTTTTATACTTTTACAGACAAACAAGAACACATCTTTACATGTTACACTGCAAAAACTGGCATCTGTTTTGAGTAAAATTGTCTTTTTTTCTTGATATCAGCTACATTCTACGGATAATTCCAAGAAAAAATCTTATTTCAAGTTCTTCAAAGACAAAATCTGCCAATGGAATAAAAATAAGTTTCTTGTATAAAGTCATCTTTTTGATTTAAAATAAAGACAATATAAAATTTAAATAAGACGATTTTATAACGAATAAGACAGAGTAACTTGTTCAGATTTCAATTTTTGTGATGTAACAACTAGAATCTAATCCAAAGTGTTTTGTACGACTGAGTATTGCACTGTAAAAACTGAAATCTAAGCAAGTCATTATGTTTTATTTTTAGTCAAAATTGTCTTATTATTCTCGATATGAGCTACATTCAACTGAAAAGCCCAGGAAAACGTCTTATTTCAAGTTATTTAAAGACAAAAACGAGGTCTGAATTGCTTGTAACAAGTCAAAAATAAAAACAGCCAATGGGATAAGAAAAAAGTTCCTTGTTTTAAGTCATCTTTCTAATCTCAAGAAACTTTACAAGTGATTTTTTTTTATCCTATTGGTAGATTTTTTGACATGTTACAAGCAATTCAGACCTCATATTTGTTTTAAAACTTGAAATGAGACATTTTTATGACCTGGTTTGGTGAATGTGGCTCAAATTAAGAAAAATAAGACAATTTTTACTTCAAATAAGACAGAATGACTTGCTTAGATTTCAGTTTTTGCAGTGTGGGCCACCTAAAGAAATGTCTTTTTTAATATAAAGTGGCAAATATAAGAGTTAAACCAAAACTATGAGAAATACGTCAAAAATTTTGAGATGGAAAAGTCAAAATTATGGGATAAAAGTAAATCATTTAAGATATCAAAGTCTACATTTTTAGATAGAAAGTGAAAGATTCTGAGTTTAAAAAATCAAATTTGTGTTTAAAAGTGAAAATTTTGTAATGAAAAAGTCGAAATTGTGAGATAAATGTAAGTAGTTTGAGATATTACAGTCAAAATTATGGGGAATAAGTTGAAATTTTGCCTTTTTATCTCAAAATATTTGACTGTATATGAAAAAAAAACATCTCAACAAAGCCAGTTTTGGGGTTTTCAGAATATGGTCACCCTTATATTAAATTAATTCAGCATATACATTTCTGACAGATTCCCACTACTTAACTATTGACTGACCCTCTCTTGCCCCCCCATAAATATTTTTCTAGACCCCCACCCCTGCTTTGTACTTAAATAAACTAGGAACACGATAAAGAGGGTTTTTTATTTGACATTTTTAAATGATTTGAAAACAAATGTCCTTTAACACTTTGACCCACTTTGAAAGAACATGAAGCTGTTTTCATCGTTTCTGAAGTTTGTATTTTTTTTTATTTGTGTGTTTGAGCAGCTGATCTCTCAGGACGAGGCCGACAGACGCGGAAGAATCTACGACAAATACATGTCCAGCTTCCTCTTCAACCTGAACAATGGCAAGTGTTTCCCACTTCCTCTTCCTCCTCAGACGTCAGGATGTGACCGAGTGTTTGATGATCTTTAATCTGCTCTGTCTCTCAGCAGACTTTGTAGTCGATGCCACACGAAAAGGGAACAAAATCCGCTTTGCAAATCATTCAGTTAATCCCAACTGCTACGCTAAAGGTGAGTGGAGACAAATGAGGGTTTTCTACGGTGGCTGACGAGGGCCAAGGTTGATGTTGCGTTTGTGGTCTCTGCAGTGGTGATGGTGAACGGAGACCATCGCATCGGGATCTTTGCCAAGCGAGCGATCATGCAGGGGGAGGAGCTTTTCTTCGACTACAGGTAAAAACTTCATCAGNTCTCCTCTCTCCTTTCTCCTCTCTCCTCTCTCTTTTCTCTTCTCCTCTCTCCTTTCTCCTCTCCTATCTCCTCTCTCTCCGCTCTCCTCTCTCTCCTCTCTCCTCTCTTCTCCCCTCTCCTCTCTCCTCTCCTCTCTCCTTTCTCCTCTCTCCTCTCTCCTATCTCTTTTCTCCTCTTTCTCCTCTCTCCTCTCCCCTCTCCTCTCTCTTTTCTCCTCTTTCCTCTCTTTTCTCCTCTTTCTCCTCTCTCCTATCTCCTCTCTTTTCTCTTCTCCTCTCTCTCTTCTCTCCTCTCTCCTATCTCCTCTCCTCTCTCCTCTCTCCTCTCTCCTCTCTCTCTTCTCCTCTCTCCTCTCTCTCCTATATCCCCCCTCCTTTCTCCTCTCCTTTCTCCTCTCCTTTCTCCTCTCTCCCCTCTCTTTTCTCTTCTCCTCTCTCTCCTCTCTCCTCTCCTCTCTCCTCTCTCCTCTCTCCTATCTCCTCTCTCCTCTCTCCTTTCTCCTCTTTCCTCTGTAAGTCGATCTTGAACCACAATAATTGTGCTCAGAGGAAACTGATTAGAGGAGCACTCTGATTTGATTTGATTGATTGATTTCGAACAAAACCAACTAAAAGCAAGAAAAAAAACAGCAATTTAATTAAATAGACACCTACAAGTCATTTGCAGATATCTGTAATTTACATTTTAGATATCCAAAATGATGTAGTAGTTATACTGAATGAGAAACCCCTTGACCGGGAGCTATAATTTCACGATTTTTAGCGAACTTTTCACAGAGAGAGCAAAGTTGACAACAAAGAAGACACTGAGCACTGACGAAGCTGGTTTTGTTTGCACGTGATTGGTCACCTGAGACTAAAAACTCTCCAACTCCAACAAAGTTTTACCTAAAAAGCTCAAATTTCACCCCGATGTAGATGACAAGGTGTAGAAGTGATGTGGTGGATGTTTTATGTCTGACATGAAGCATCTTGAAATTAATGATGATCAAGAATTGGTTATAAAACGTGTGGATGTTGACTTAAGCCACATATAAAAACATGACATTTTCTGAAACTAGAGACTTTAATCTTTAAATTGAGTTGTCACTGATGAATTTCAACCTAATGGTTCGACAGTTATAATCTCTGAAATACAGCATGGTTAATATGCCAGAACTGGATGGATGTAGAGGTTACAGATTTGAGAATTTTGCACTTTGAAAGATTTGCAGACTCTTGTTTTTATCGAAAGTATTCAACCCTGTCATGGTTTTGAAAATTGATTTTTTTAAGGACTTGGTCTTTGTCCTGGTCTCTGGAAAGTCATTTCTCCCAGTCAAACTGAGGTTGTAGATTTCTGAAATGAAAATTGTGGATATCTGAAATGTTCTTTTTGAGTAGGCGGAGCTGAATCACAGATATCTGCATCACATTTCCAGTCGAGCTTTTTCAAATCTCCTCTTCTCTTCTCTCTTCATTTCTTTCTTTTCTCCATCATCTCTGTTGGGAGGAAAGAAGGATGAAACTTTGAGCCGCAGCCTCAGACCGGCTTTTCTTTGACCTCTTTATGTAACGCGAGCTTCTACATCGTACCTAATGATGATCAGTGAAAATGCATGTGCTGTCTCTTGGATAAACAAACCATTAAACATGTTAGCTTCAGCGTTTAGCTTCAGTCAGATGCTGCTCTGTGCAAGTGGCGGAAAAAAAAATACGACGTTTTCTGTGCATTTATGATTCATTGTTGAGCAAAAATAGGCAAAAATAGACGAAAAACCGACCGACTGACTGAATGTAACATGAAGACGATGGTGAAGAGATCTCATCCTTTTTGTCCGTTCACACATTAAACACATTGGTACTCGAAATAATGCACATGAGAAATTGATGAGCGTGTTTACGTGATCTTAGGATCTTAACATTGTTGTAAGAAGAATAGTGAATAAGCTAGTTAATGTCTTCCTTTCTAATGATCCAAGTGCCAAATGATTCCACNATGTGTCGCATAATTAACAGAGGCAAGTTAAAGGTTGTTACAATTTAAAACAAGCAAAATGATCTGTATTTGACCAAATATTAAAGTCCCCCACATGTGAATGTAAAATACCATGAATCATCTCTCCATTTGTTTTCTTCTTCTGCCTTCGTTTATGAAACATTTCAGCCCACTTTGAGATCTTTCTCAGTAGAGATGAACAAAATGGAGTTTACTGCTATGTACAGTGTATGCCTATAAAAATAAAAGTTTAACTTTATACATTAAAACATGCACGCGTGTGTGTGTGTGTGTGTGTGAGAGAGTGTGTGTGTTTACAAAAACCTCCGTTCGCTTCCTTCAAGCGTCTTTTATTGAGGTGACAGTTTGGCTTTGCCTTCATTTACACAGTTATGGTCATTTACAGTGAACATCAAATCAAACTGAGCAGAACAGAAACAGAAATCGGAGTTTCGGTGCGATCACAAATGACCGTAATGATCGTTTCTGCTTCCAGAAGGAGTCGGTTTTGTGGTGCGGAGAAGTCGAACGTGTTGTTTTTACTTCTCTCTGGTGCTTTAAAGTTTGATTTTGTTCATGATGTCCGTGCTGACAGGGCGTCCACATTCATGTAACTGGTGAAAATGTCTCTGCTTTAACTCTGGAGAGGGTTTCACTGAAATGAGACCTACGGAAGCCCATAAAGACCACGATTTTCTACAATAAATTTGCTCCTTTTTCTCTAGATAACGGGTTAATTAGGGTCCAAACCTAACAAACAGTGACCCCGACATAAACCTCAAATTATCTTTGAATATTAAGGATTCTTATTCTTCTTTTTCCTGTAGTTTTGAACCCCAACTGCATGCCACCAGTGTTCTCAAAGTTGCACCAAAATTTGCAAACTTTCCTATTCCGGAGTGGAAAAAAAGTATCTTTCTGGTGCTTCGATCGACTTAAAACTACAGCCCCTCCTGCTGCTTCAACCTACAGCCCAGAAAGTTTTGGTGCATAATTAACAGACCGAGACCTGCAAAAAAGTCTCTTATGACCATGGTGAATTTTGGACAGGAAGTTCGGAAATTTGAGTTAAATGTCAGATTTTTTGCGATTTTTAGGGTTTGGATTTGACGGTCAACGAACTTCTCCCACTGTTTTTTTTTTATAGATCATCTTCAAATTGTTCATGTGTGTACAATACACATTGATGGTGAAAATTTATGAAAGGTTTTTTGTAACTTGACGCAAGGTTAGACAGCAAAAAAAGCAATTTTTTCAGATTTACATGGAATTTTTTCGTGCAATCGGAGGTTTGAAAATTTCACGTCAGAGTTAGAATTTTCCCACTTGCATTTGCATGAACTGGTCCCACAGTTTTTTTCTGATGATCTTCAAATTGGACGTGTATACGAGACATATTGACAAAGAAAAATTGTGAAAGGATTTTTTGTAACTTGATGGGCGCTGCCAAGATAAGCGACTAAATTTGACCATATTTCAGAAACATGCAAACCTTAACAACTCTTCTGTACAATGTTGCATTAGGACCAAAATGCACACACATGCTCAGTGTCACACCCTGAGTGTGTTTATGTCTTTTTATCTCCTTAGAACAAAGCCCCCTGCTGGCAACAAGAAGTCATGGCTTTTTGCTTAATTGCGTAATTGCATGCAATTCCTTCTAAGTTAAGAAAAACTTGTGCAGAAACATAACAGGCGCAAGAAAGTAAGGGTCCACTTATTGCCACTTTTGGCTTTAGTTTTAGTTCGAGTTAACAGATAAGAACTTGTTTATGTAGTCACATAAACAAGGTTTTAAATTGAGCACTTGGACCAAATGTTATGACTGAGTCTATGATGTGTTCAGTGGCAGCGTGGAAATTTGGGTTCTTTTGCAAAATAACCAATGCCACAATTCCATGAACGGAAACGGAAAGGAACGGATCTTTCACGCAAATGTAAATGCATCGAAAATTTAACGTTCAAATGAATTTCAGACAATTTGACAGTAGCATTATTGATTTAAATCTCTCCAAATCAGGCTTTTGGGGCCGAGACGCTGAAATAACATATAGTAGCTTTAATTTCTCCAAATAATGGGAAAAAATAAGTCGTTATCTGGACTGAAATTGAGCAAGTTCAGTGTAGAAAATCATGACCTTTAAGAGCTTCTGCAGAGACCAGAGTTACCCTGAATTTTTTTTTCTTACTGCACCCCTTGAATTTAGTTAATACCCCGTCCAGGCTAAAAAACATCCGCCTCACTTACACCCCCTAGTGGCCGTTCATCTTTTTCCCCCTGATGCAGTTAAGAATCTGCATTCAAGGCCTCGTTCCTGTGTCACCAAACTAACGTGCACGAGAATAAGTGAGTTGGAGAGTTGGCATCAGTGCACGTTTTTATTGAACCTCAGCAGGTTGTAACTTTGTGGGCAAACTATGGATTCACAAACACCTGAACATCCAGTCTCACACACTCACACACACACACACACACACACACACACACACTTCAGGGACCACGCATGATTAACTAGTGATGAAGAAACACTGCTCGGCTGAGTTGTTGCAGTTTGAGTACGATGCTGTGAATATGTTATATAACACATAAGACGACACTTTTCTACTCGGCCACAAAGCGAATTTGACTCAAGTTTGTGTGTTGAAACTTAGGGATGAGTATTGATAGAGTTTTATTGATACCAATGCCTCAATCAATTCTGCTGATTCTTTATCGATTCCCTTCTCAATTCCTCCTGTGAATTTTCCGTGTACTAAAATAACTTTACAAGTTTCTGTGTCAAAAACTCTTTTTTTAGTAAATAAGCAAATCAACATGAAATTAGCCAATGGATTAAGATAAGACTGAGGACAAATAAAAGATTATTATTATTTAACTTACGAGAACGGAGTCATACATTTACAAGAGTAATGTCCGGAATTTACAAGAAGAAACTTTATTCTTCTAAATTTACTAGAGTTATATCATAAATTTGCAAGAATAAAGTTGTACATTAACAAGAATAATGTAAATTCATGAGAATAAAGTTGTACACTCATAAATTTAGGACTTTACTCTTATAAATTTACGAGAATAAAGTCATAAATTTCTGCGAATAATGTTGTAAATTTGCACGATAAGTTTCATGAATCCTTTAAGAAACAAACTTTATTCCAACGGTTGTTTTACAAGCGCAGTCATTCACTTATGCAAATGTTTAACTTCTTGCAAATTAGCTGCATTAATCTTGTAAATTTATAAGATTAATCTCAAAAAAGTATTTCTTTTTTTAACCAGGCCTTAACCCGCCTTTGTATTTAGATATCTCTGGATGTGAATTAATAAAAACTAAATGTTTTGTTTGTCGTTGTGATTTTCCCTCCTGTTCACTTTGTTCTGGTTTCCTGATTTTCTTAGTTTTTCTTCTTGTGTTTCAGTTCCTACTCCTTGTCTTTTACCTCCTGTTTAATTTCTCCTCATGTGTTTCACCTGTGTCTCTGTCACACCTGTGTTTAATTACTCCTTAATCTATTCACTCCCTGTCTTCAGTCCACTTCCTTTATTGTCGTATTAAGTCGTCCTCTGGTGTCTTTCGTGCTCTCCATTCTTTGTAAGTTTTGCCATATTCATTAAGTTTTAGATTTAGATTTTGTAGATTGTGTATCAGACTTTGAACTTATGGTTTTTGATTGTGTTAAAGATCTTTGATTGGTTCTTCTCCTCTGCTGTTTCCCGCTCGTTGTGACAGTAAAGTCCGTCTGATACTCATCCCTACTTGCGCATAAGGATGGGTATTGATAAGATCTTTTCCTATATCAATACCATTATCCATTCCACTTATCTATCTTATTCTTTATCTGTGCACAAAAGGTCGATTCACGGGTTTTGTCAGCAATGTATTGAGTTTTAAGAAGGGATGGACTATCTTGGATTTTTGACCACTATAACTCATTTAACCGTTAACTGATACTTTTTTCTGCACACCAAATTGCAAGGATCTTCCACTTTCTTCTGTATTTGAATTGGCTTATCCTATCACATTTGTTATATACTACCTTCTGTGCAAAATAACAAAAAATACTTGTATGCTCTCTGTGAGTCAATTAAAACAACACTCACAGCCAATTTGGATAATTTATACAGTTTCCCAATTAAGGAAACAGCCTCTGTTATGTCATGGTGCAAAGATCCAGCATTTAATCAATTTTATCTAGATATCTGCTGATACCTGATACTTCATTTTTAAGCCAGTATCGTCCAATACCGATATTCCAAAAAAATATATTGTGCATCCCTGGTTTTAAGTAAATAAATATGAAAGTCACTGCATCCTAGATCTCTGAACATTTATCACTAGTTCAAACTCAACAGTCTTTTTCAACCTTTAATCTTTTTTAAACCTCCTGGAACCTGCACTATTTTCTAGTGCAGTGGTTCCCAACCTGTGGTCCGCAGCCCCCTGGTGGGCCGCAAAGGTATTGCAAGTGGGCCGCCAAATCATTTCCCAAATTGTATGATTTTTTTTTTTTTTTCGAGGGGAGATGGAGGGTAATATATATATATATACAAATATTTTTTTGATTTTTAAAACTCAGATATGTTTAAAAAATACTAAAAATGTTCAAATATTAATGTATAAAAAACATACCCTAAAGGATGTGTGAGCCATATATGTACCAATGACTAGAAATGTAATAAAAGAAATTGTAACAAAACTCAAATTGTAATGACTAGCAAAAAGTTATTGCCACATTATCAACCAGTTATTCCATTTTAGGCTTTCTTACATTAAAAAAAAAGTACCTTTCAGGTCATAGTTATAAATCAGGCACTATATGGCATTATATGGCCTTCCTACTTATCCACATTACTTCCAAAATTGTACGATTTTTGTAGCAGGGTGGGTGGATGGTGGCTGCAGTTATGTAAAAATAAAAATATATGGATTTTTTTTTACATGCTAAAACTCAGTTATTTAAAAGAATACGAAAATGTTCTAATATCTGAATATAAAAAGTTGCTGTGAGAAGGCAATAATTGTGGGCCGCGAACATTTTTGGGACTTAACAGTGGGCCCTGAGTTGGAAAAGGTAGGGAACCACTGCTCTAGTGTCTATTTTTTATTTTTCCTTGGTATTTGGGATCAGTGAGACCTGATAAGTTTAAAAACAAACGTGGTCTTTCTGCATAAACTTGTGTTTTCAGTGTTATTATTTTTTTAGTTGTGTGTGTTGATGTTCAAAACTACACTTTGTTTCACTGAAATTGGGGTAAAGTCGTGATATGACTTAAAAACGATGTGAGAAGTGTCTCTAAACGTGGCTGATGGATCAAAGTTTTAAAGAATTAAGTTTCATGGGTCTGAGAGGCAGAAATGTAACATCCATATATGTGGACGCTGGACTTTAAGGGGTTAAAAAGAGAAGCAAATCTGCTTTCTCTGGAAGGATTCTTGATTTTTCAGGGCTGATAGTTTCTTGGGAAGGAATTGATAAGGGAATCGATAAGCAAACCATTTATCTACTCTCCACACCCATCCCCACTTGTGCCTAATATTCACTTTGCGCGGTGATTGTCCATTGAACAGAAAACACAAAAGCATTCTTCATCTTCAGTTTCACTCTTTGCTCGTCACTTTTCATCATCATCATTCATCTCATTGCAGCAAAAATATATCGCCTGAAGACGCCATTTTTGGCTGAAGCTGTACAGTTTTCATACATTATTATTATTATTAATATTCTCATTAATCCTGCTGTTGTTTTTTTACACTCTCTGTACATCTTTGCACAGTTCTGCCCATCAGAAACTAGAAGAAACATAGAGCGTGTGAGGTTAATGCAGAGAACAAACACTGCACCGTCTCTATCCTGAGCGTCCTAAAAAGCTACCAGAGATATTTGACTTTCAGAGTCGAGCAGCCTACGAAGAAAGCGTGTAGAGTCAGCTCATACATTACAGAGTCAGAGGATTTACATTCAAAACACTCCATGAACTCTCATCACCCATCCCATAGTAATCCAAAGGTCGCTTAACACATTATACGTATATTCACATGTACACACACATTACACCCTATTCGCTATAGTGCATCAGCAACGTAAACTGAGACGTTAACATCAGTGGTGGCTGGAAGAAGCTCATATTATTGCATGTTACTGCAAAGTGCGCTCATGCTCTACAAATGCATAGCTAATATGTTACAAGTGAGTTTTTTTTTTTTTTCACATACACAATTTTTTCATATCAAGTAGAGCTGAAGTAAATGATGGAAGCCCGAAGCTTTGGTTGCAACACATCAGATGAAATCTTCGCCCAAAGGCAGAGATTTCATCCGACTAAAGGTAGAAACTTCAACTTTTCACTAAACAAGCAGCAGCAGCAGCACAGACAGCGTGGTCAGCTCCTGTCCTACGGCGCGACGCAAAAATATTCTAGCAGTGATTTGGAAGTTAAAGATTAGCATTTACACTCCTGTGGTCCTCTGTACACATGTTCTTTGATATATATATATGTGTGTGTGTGTGTGTTTGTGTGTGTGTATTGGTGCTCCTCCACATGGCCATAGAGCTCCTCTTCCTGATAGATTCTTATTATTGTGAGGTGGCTGACAAGGGCCAAACAACAGCATCATGTTAAGAAACTTTGCACTTTAAAAGCAAATGGACAGAAGTTACATAGGTTAATTTGTAGCGTAGTTAAAACACATTTTAATCACTATAACAAAAGTTTGATGAATATATAGGAAGAATTGCCTTGATCTGCAGTAACTTTGTTCCAACTTTTCTAGTTTGGAGCACCTCTGAACTTGCAGCGTTTCTGTGTTTGCAGTTATATCCTTGAAAAAGTCTGATATCTAGATATAGGCCTAATAAAACAACTTAGAATGAGATTATCAGTGCTATCATAGGTGATTTCTTAACGCTAGTGCCTAGATTCCCAATTGGGTAGACCGGATTGGTTTACGGCAAGTTTAAGTCTTTGACAACACCATGCCAACTGATTTAGTTTATCAGTGAGAAGAGAAATCTAAAAGCTAAAGGCTAAAACAGTCACTAATGTGTTTGTGCTAATGTTGATTCCTGTCCACATGCAGCAGTTATTCTGCAGTGATCTGTTCAAACCTGAGAGTCTATCAATAAAATGAAGAGCCAGGTTACGTTTGCTCTGCTTGGTGAGGTTGGAGTTGGTAGATGAGACCTGGTAGGACACAACCAGGATTCACAAACGTTACTGACACGTCTCAGAGCACCGAGCTGTGAGGAGCTAAGCTGAATGTAGCTGGCTACTAAACTTCGCTACAAACTTACAAAGTTTCTTGTTGTCATGTTTCAAACATCAGAGCTACATAACAGTTGATAAGTACATTTTCTTGTTACTTTGTATTGGTAAAAAGTTGTCTTGAAGGAAGATCAGATCCACACTCACTTTCAAAACAAATACACAAGTGATGACAGTTTGTGCTCGTCCTCCTGTCTGAGTTTGGTTGACTTTGGTTCGACTTTAAAGCTGTAGCTTAACTAAACAGTTGGGAGGGGCTAATGTGACTGTAAGGTCGACATGCATTATCGATTTGTTTGGACTTTAAGTTGAATATGTTTCATAGTTGAGACAATGCCAATTTATAATTCAATGTTATCACAACAACTTCAGAAATCCTTAGAATAAAGTGCTGGAACAACAAATGTGCTCTGCTTGGTGAGGTTGGAGTTGGTAGATGAGCACTGGTAGGACACAACCAGGATTCACTAACGTTACAGACACGTCTCAGAGCACTGAGCTGTGAGTTGCTAAGCTGAATGTAGCCGGCTACTAAAGTACGCCACAAACTTACTTTGGTATGTCACGTCTTTTGTGACATTTCCTACGACTAAATCTGGGCCAGAAACGCTGCAGTCTGTTGATTGGTTGAAAGAAACAACAACACGTAGCTCTGCCGTGTTTATATTTCTCATTGACTTAATGAAGAAACAGCTTTTTTTTGTTTATTATGTTACACTTTTCTTCTACCTTGGATTTATTATCGGGGTTTACTGTGTCGCGCTGTTATGCAATCGTGTTATTATGTAACTGGCGTGGCTGCTGGATCAAGCTTTACCAGCCCCACCCGACCCAAACCAAACTGTACTGATTCATACGGGTGGAAACAGGCTTTACATGATCTTGTTGAGTTGTATCTAGCTAAAGAGAAAAGTCTGCCAAATAAAAATGAAAACTGGGATATGTTGAATTTTTTTTTTTGTGCACATAGTACAACTAAATTGAGATAAACGAGATAAAAAGTGAAAATTTGTATGTTTTATCCCATAATTTTGACGTGATATGGGCCAAAAAAAATCACAACAAATCCAAGTTTTCTTTTTTTCATTCACCTGGCAGCAATGAGCTTCCATAAAAACGTTATTTCGAACAAAGAAAAGTAGAGTTTGAAAGGAAACCTGATCTACTTTCACTTTCAAAACAAAAACATCACAGCAGTTTACAAAGTTCCTCCGGCCGAGGAATTAATTGCAACGAGCTTCTTTTGCTTTTAAATGTGCAGTGTTTCTAAATATGTACGTTGTTGCAAGAGTTTGGCCCTCGTCAGCCACCGTACCGTTGTTTGCCGAGTCAGACAATCCGTAGCACCGTTTTTTTTTTTTTAATATCCTAACCTGAACAAAAGCAACCAGAGGTTTCGTATCTCCGTTCTCCGTCTGTTCACTCTCACACCAAAAGCTACAAATCATCACACTCCTCCTTTTTTTTATCTCCAGGATGAATTTCTGAGCATACTGTGATCGGCAAAGCTGCTATCTACTGACACTTAGGCGAGTCTGAAACCACTTATGTGTGCCATTCTGTATAGGTAACGCACTGATATAGGCTGCAATACAACAAACAGAAGCGGATATACCTTTAACAATCTGTATATGTGTCGTCATCTCAAAGCTGAACATCTCAAAGCTCCATGCTTCTCTCTGTGATCTCTCCTGTACGACCGCGTGTTAGTGCCACTTAAAGAAGTTTTTTTATAAAGTGGCAAATTTGCAACTTTGATTTCTACCAGATTCCTACTTTGTAGATTCTCACGTTGAGTTTCACAGCATCATGAACAAACTTAACGGCTTTATCGGGTTAAACTTTCCACTTTGTTTTAGCCCAGAGTCATCTTAGTCAACTTAGTGACTTTATAAGCTTGCAAATTTACAATTAAGTCCTAAATCTCAGAAAAAACTTGCAGCACTTAGTTGCACTTATGAAGGTTTCACTTTCTAATCATAATTCTTGCTTATGTCGCTCGTAAGTTTGGACAAAAGCATCTGCAAAACAAAAATGTGGAATTGTAGAAATTTGCCACTTTACAAACTCACAAATTTACGCCTTTAGTAAATCAAAAAAAAGGGTTAACCTTTACAGGTTTGCAAATTTCGATATTTAAATCTTTTTTTAATTCTTCCCAAATTTTATGCAAAAGTCCGAAATTGATTGGGAGCAAATCCCTTTTGTTTCATTCAGTTTCTTTTGAATTTCCTTAAAATTTTAAGGTTGTTCGGTGAAAATTAGTGAATAATTAATGGCTTTTATATAAATCAGCAGCTGTTTACCACCTACCTCTGGGAAAAGCAGAATATAATTATGTTAAAATGCTGAGCATCATGGTTGTCACTCAGTTCAGGCGATTTTAAGTTAATAAGGGTTGTGGCTCAGCATTTCAGCATTTGCTAGAAGCAAGTGCTTAATGTTGAAACAGGGCTCGGCGTTTCAACACTGAGCTTTTCCCGCAAGGAGAAGCAAGAGTGTTGAAGTGAGATGCTCAGCATTTCAGCATCCTGCATTTGCTGAAAGGAAATGCTGGGCCACCCTATAGTTACACAGTGATACTGGGGCAATTCTTCATACATTTAGTGGCGAATTGTGATTTAATTTGACATGAATTGTTGATTAATTGTCTCCAACTTCACTTGAAATTCAAAGAAATTGAACGAAACAGTTATGACTTGCTTAACATTAAATTCTGGCATTACTCTAAGGAAGTTACACGCTTATTTCCACTCCATTATTACCTTATTCTTATTAAATTTGTGTACCAATAAGTAAAGTGCTTTCAAAAATTCTTTAAGTGGCCGTCGCACTCTTGGGTTAGTTGGTTTTTAGTCACAAACTTTTCTTTCAGTGAGCTGAAATTATCTTCACTGGTTCACTTTTGTTTCCCAGCTGTTTTCAAAAGCGGCTCAATGAGAGATTGTCGTCGAAAGGTACATTTAAGGTGTTATTGAATCTATACAGTTAGATATTGTTAGCTTTAATCGGCCTGGAAAATGGCTCAGGAAAGAAATCGTACGAACTCAAAGTGATGCTTCAGTAATGAAACGATCCGGTCAGTCCCACAGTGTCAAATCTAAACTCTATCTGAATAAGCGATAATGGTTAATTCAGATCAAGCTCGCTTAGATGAGGCACTTCAGTATTTCACCCTGCATTTACAGTGTGAGACTTGTTGGCTTCTCACGCATCGTGGGGCTCGATGTGAACTTTTTTAACCTTTACCAAAACACAAACAGTGTAGAGCACCAGGCATCAGATCCCATTCCACTGGAGAAAGGAAAACAAAGCAACATATAAAAAAGAACAAAGAAGATTAGAAAACATAAAACAGGTATCTGTGGTTTTTGTAAGTGCTATTTCCCTCTTCCAAACCCCTAATCAAACCCCGCCCCCGCTCCCACCCAAAGGTCCTAGTCGCTCCTGAACTCCTCTTCGATTTCTGGAAGGTTCTTTTTCTCCCGCCGTAGCGTCTCGGTGAGCGGNAACTATTTCCTCAGACTTCAGGCTTTTCTGTTTCATTTAAAAGCTGCTTTGGTTTCCTGTTAGAAAAAATGGGACATTAAAGCGCCTGTAGCTGTGTGTTGGTGTTTCAACCAGTGTTTTCAGTGTCTGAACTTCAGCCCCTCAGGTTTGTTTACATGATAAATGGATATTTGAACGATCCACAGATAGAAAAGACTGGAAACTATTTAATCAGACGCTTTAATCCAGCGTCTCCTGCTCTAATTTGTGCCGTCATCTTGCTTCTGCTCAATACGACATCTAATTATATCAAGTTAACAGACATTTAACAGGTTAAAATAAAAGGAAGGTTTCTTTAAATGAATGTTTGATTGTGCCGAAGTCATTGCAATATAACAATGATAATAATTTTAATGACTTAAGCTTTTTAAGTGTTTGTTGTCATTGTTCCAAAAACTGTTTATGAATGTCTGAAAACAAAACTGATATTCAATAATCTCTCTTTAAATGTGTCTCTCAAAGACAAATAGGTCTATTTCACTTTCATTAAATCCACTCAAAACAGCAAGTAGATTAAAATAATAAATATATTTGAGCAGAATGGGATTAAATCTAATCCTCAGAGTGATGATAATGCATTAAGAAACGTTGGTGTTTCTATAATGTGTCTGTATTTATCAGTCTGAGAGGTGTGGGCTGTTTTGGGGGGTCGGTTTTGTCTCTTTTAATAAATGTGAGCGCCCCGTTGGAAGCTTGAATAACACTCAAAATCCCACGTTGGAATCTGACAACCCTGCTCTAATTTAGGATTAAAGGATTTTAGGAGAAAAGTAAAGAGAATTTCTAAAGGAGTGATTTGTGTTATCTAGGACAGGAGCGACGCAGAGCGCAGCAAAGACGAGCGCGGCTTCAGAATAAAAAGATTAACGTCACATTAATGCTCTTATTGTGAAATATTCAGAAACAGAACAGCACGAGGAAACTTTCAGAGAGAAAAGTAGAATCTTACCTGTTATCCAAAACAGTCCCAGGTCATCGTGGATATAAAAATACTCTGAGGAAGAGAACAAATAAGAGAGGGCTCAAATTGATGTTTTATTTTATAGTGATGCATTATGGGGGAAATAACCTCACCTATGCCGGTGAACCAGGGGTCCACCTCCCACGGGACGTAGCCCAGAACAGGAGGGAAGGCGCCACAGATGGACTCAGAGACGTAACCTTGCGTCGTCACCGGAGGATCCGTTTCGTTGGGTCGGAAAAACGCCTTCAGCGGCGCGTAGACGTTGTACCTCACTCCTGATATGCAGCCGATGAAGCCGGGGGCGTTGTGTCTCTGGATCTCGTAGTCCATGTCACCGACCTCTGAGAGAAAAGACGAAACAACACGTAAACACACGCCTGCCTGTGTTTGTGTTTTTAATCCTGTGTGAATCAACCATGTGATTTATTTTCAAAGTAAAAACTCCAGGACAAATGTTTCAGACACATTCGTCCTCCAGTGATACTGATCCAGTCTGAATCTCTGTAATTTAAAGTGGTAATAACTGTCTGCAGTTTTTTTCTGATCGTTCTCTGATAAAAGTTAAGACAGCAGTCGGCTTTTTAAATGAGGGTTTAACAGCGCCGTTAAAAAACAAAAGATGTAAGAAAATTTGCTCTGCACCTTCTGTCATTAGGAAATACTCATGATTAGCCTGTGTTTAAGCTGTTAGCTCAGTTTTAAGCTTTAAGCCCCTGTTCTTTAAGCCTTTAGCTCATGTTTTAGTCTTTAGCTCATGTTTTAGTCTTTAGGTCGTGTTTTAGTCTTTAGCTCGTGTTATAGTCTTTAGCTCATGCTTTAGCCTTTAGCTAATGCTTTAGCCTTTAGCTCATGCTTTAGCCTTTAGCTCATGTTTTAGTCTTTAGGTCGTGTTTTAGTCTTTAGCTCGTGTTATAGTCTTAAGCTCATGCTTTAGCCTTTAACTCATGCTTTAGCCTTTAGCTCATGTTTTAGTCTTTAGCTCATGCTTTAGCCTTTAGCTCATGCTTTAGCCTTTAGCTCATGTTTTAGTCTTTAGCTCACGCTTTAGCCTTTAGCTCATGTTTTAGCCTTTAGCTCATGTTTTAGCCTTTAACTCATGTTTTAGCCTTTAAACCCTGTTTTAGCCTCTATCTCACTCATGTTAAAGCCCAAAGATAATGTTTTAGTCTTTAGCTCATGCTTTAGCCTTTAACTTGTGTTCTAACCTTTAGCTCATGTTTTAGCCTTTAGGTCGTGTTTTAGTCTTTAGCTCTTGTTTTAGCCTTTAGCTTGTATTTTAGCCTTTAGTTCATGTTCAAGCCTTTAGCCTATGGCTCATGTTTTAGCCTTTAGCTCATGTTTTAGCCTTTAAACCCTGTTTTAGCCTCTATCTCATGTAAAAGCCTAAAGATAATGTTTTAGCCTTTAACTCATGTTTCAGCCTTAAGCTCATGCTTTAGCCTTTAGCTCATGCTTTAGCCTTTAGCTCATGCTTTAGCCTTTAGCTCATGTTTTAGCCTTTAGCTCATGCTTTTGCCTTTAGCTCATGTTCAAGCCTTTAACTCATGTTTTAGCCTTTAGTTTGTATTTTAGCCTTTAGCCTGTGTCCTATCTCTCTCTTGTTTATCTCCCTTCTGTCCTTTTTCTGACAGACAGTCCAACCAAAGAAATAACAGAAAGTCGAAAGTGAATTTGCTTATCCCGTGTGAATATGCCAAACTAAAAACTGATTCCAGAGGGTGATTTTTTAATTACCAGAGATCCTGAAGTAAAAATAAACCTGTGTGAATAGTGATTATTTAACCATAACATTATTTACCCATTACTCTGCCAAGGAACATGGACTTTGGGGAATCAAACCGAGCGTCTTCCACAAGAGTTATTTTCTCAACAATGGGCTCCATGTAATCCACCTGTGAGAGGAGCAGAAAAGAGTTTTTCTCTTTAAATATCATTAAAGTCACTCATATAGAGGTCAGAGTTTGCAGAGTGAGAGCAGAAAGGAGCAGAAAAGAGACAAACCTGTGTTTTGATGGTTCTGTTGTGTCTGGTGATGTTGACGTAGTGAGGATATCCATCAGCCAGGTTTCTGTGAGTCAGCTGGTATTTGTGTGTGATCAGCCCCAGTTTATACCTCAGGTCCACACTTCCTGTAGAGACAGAGAGAGGAGATAAAGATCCACCACACATCATCTGGACTCTGCACCTTAAAGAGGGGTATTACACCTCCCACTTTAACCTGCACAGATGTTTCTGAATGTTTTACCCACCGTCCGTCTTCAGGATGATGGCGATGTAATCTTGGACGAAGGAGCTGATGTAGAGCAGCACGGCCGGCGTGTGCACGGTGCTGAAACTGAACTCGATGTCATCCGCCGTGTCGTTGTAGCCCAGGCTGAAGTTGTCGTAGTGAGGGTCGATCCAGTTCGCCCACGCCGCCTCGTCAGTTATCGGTTTCTTTCGTATGTTGTACTTCAGCCAGGAGCCGATTTCAAAGTAGGCTCCGATGTCTGAGGAANAACAACATCTCTGACAAAAGAAGACAAAGCAGACTTAGCAGAAATGAAGACTCCAAGGTTGTAAGTATCTGTGTTTTTCTGCTCTGTTTGTTTATTCTCCCCGCGGCGCCTCCGCCTTACAAGGTGCTGATGAGGTATCGATCCAGCGTGGTAAGAAACATGAGAGCGCCAAACAGAATCAGGGTTACTCTGCTAAATATTGAGTGGCGAGCTGCTTCTCACTGAAGACGGTATTTATAGGACACAATCACGAGGAGTTTACATCCTGAGAAGACTTTTCCTGAATGAAAGAACGTATTTAAGACGAACAAATGAAGACATAATCACGCCAGACGAGAATATCTGACAGAGAAAGTGCAACTTTATACTTTTCTATGAGCAATGAATCCATATTACTTTAACAAAACAAACTGAGGAGTCAAAGACGCTGTTTCTGTGATGAACCAATGAACCAGGACACGCCGCTCTGAAGGAAAACTGACGAGATGCAAATCAGAGATAAAAACTTTGGTTCATAAGTTTTGGACTTCAGTCATATTGTGGGTCTATACTTTAAGTCTTTAATAATATTACTGGACTAAACATCCCTGTAGAGCCAAGATGAACCCTCTTAGGCCACACATCTACAATGAAAGCCTTTTAAAATCAACTTAAACTTATTAGAATTGCGCTCATCATGGTCAATAAATGTATAGATGGGTCAATGACAAAAAGAGGGTCTAAAAACGTATTTTTAAAAAGTTCTTTGAAAATGGATAAAAACATATTTCTGAGAGAAGAATTATGTTTTCTAACAGATTTCAGTCGTTGACCAACATTTCAAAGTTTTTAGGTTCATTATTTTTCAGTATTTTTAATATGAGCACCCAAAAATGTCAGGTGGCGCAACCAAATATATGAAAATATATTTATATGTTCCTGTTATTTTTTCAGTGTGAAATTATTGGCAAGTATCTCTCAAGTGTCTGTAGTGACTCATACATTTTCATTTTGTGTATTTCATTTCTTTTATTTGTGAATAAGATAAATAATGTGATGTTAAAATAACATTTCACATTATTACATTGGTTGTACCACCTGACATGGAAATTGTTCCAGTCACCAATGAAGTGAAAAAACCTTTTTTATCAGTATTTCAGAGAAATCTACAAACTTTTCCACTTGGTCACAAATGTCATTTGGGCTCCTCTGGCTGATGCAGTTTCCTGTTTCCTGTTTTATTCTCTTCACTTTAAAATAAAAGTCTAATGTTACGGTTGCACCACCCTGACATTTGACAAGGTGAAAATTACGGGACAAAAGTTTTTTACATTTCTCAACAGCTTTAAAATTCTTTTTATTTGCAAAGAATGTTTTATTTCAAAAGGTTGAAGCATAAAATAATGCCACTGTATTTTTAATTTCCATTTACAATAACTGACATTCAATTTTTAGAGTTTAATTACTGTGGATACTTGTCAGGACGGTTGCACCACCTGACATTTTGGGGGTTTGAGGAACCAAAACACAAAAAAACATGTTATATTTTAATAGTTTAAAGATGTGTTCAAATAACACAGGTTTCATAGAATAAAGAAATACATGAGATGAAATACTCAATTCATGATGGAAGGAAATATTGCACTCGGACACAAAAAAAATATGTTAAAATAAATCTATTATCTCAGAGCGCACGTTATATAGTTTGGCTTACTGTCTCCATGGCAACGAAGAGGTCCGACTGTGAATTGCGCCTCCGAGCCCGTCCTGTTGGTGTCCCCGACGACGACCTTCCTCACAGGTAGATGGTCTCTAAAGTCCAGGTATCCTTTATCCGAGTACCTGGAACCACACGCAGACGTTTAGATCCAGCTTCAGTTTCTCAGATTTAAACTTTCATCCTGAGTCTTTCTCACCATTGTCTGTAGTCGGCGTCACAGTTGCATTTGTACTTTGGGTCGGTGCAGGTTTGGTTGATGGCGCAGCCGCACATCTGGACCTCTCTGAAGGTTCCCCCCCAGTAATAGTGACTCTCGTTGTTACGACCAATCCAGTAACCGAAGGGTCGTCCATCTGTTTCAGCAAAGACACGTTAGAGTTTATCTTTTCTATTAAGTCACAACATAACCAAAAACTAGGGCTGAACGATTTACAAAATAAATCTAAAATAATCCATTTTTGTGTGCTATTATTTCGAGGTCCCTCATTCTCTGTGTTTTTAAACAAACAGTGTTGGAAATTAACATTGGCGTTAATAATGGCACAAAAACAACCCATGACATTTTATTTTTGCCCATTTTAGTCGCTTTTTTCATATTTGACTTCTTTCTCACATAATTTTGTCTTAATTATCTTTAACTTTTGACTTCAGAATCTGAAAATTTCAACATTTGATCTGAAAATTTTGACTTTTTATCTCAGAATGTTTTATTTTGAAACATTCACTTTTATCGCACAGTTCGACTGGTTTCAAAGTTTTGACTTTGACTTTTTTCATATCTGCCTCTTTTTTTACATAATTCTAACTTTAGCATCTTTGAATGCTGACTTCAAAATCTTTAAATTTCAACTTCTGATCTTGTAATTCTGACTTTTTTTCCCAAAATATTGTCATTTTATTTTGAAATCTTGAAATGTCTCACAATTTTACTCGTTTCAAACTTTATCAAAACATTTGGACTTTTTTTTAATATTTATCTTTGTCTTTTCATATAATCTTGTCTTAACTGTCTTTGAATTTCGACATCATAATCTTAAAATTTTGACTTTGTATCTCAAAATCTTGGCTAATTATCTGATAATTGTGACTGTTTCACTTTTTCCCACCACTTTTGGCCCAATTTTTTGCTTCTTTCTGACTTTTCTTTTAGTTTTATCCCAATGTTCTTACCATTTTTTGTTGGCTTTGGCTAGTTTTAACACTTTTCACTGTTTTTGTGACTTTACCATCCCCATTTTTGCTGCCTTCTGACCATTTCCCAAGTTTTCTCAGTATGTTCTTGCCTATTTTCATTGGTTACTGACATCAAGTCATTTTTTCTCCACCACTTTTGTGTTTTTTTTTTGCTCCTTTCTAACTATTTTTTGTTGTTGTATCCCAACGTTCTTGCCATTTTTTTGCTGCGTTTTGTTATTTTAACCCCTTTTAACAGTTTTTTTATGCTCACTTTTTCCCCATTGTTGCCGCTTTTCGACTAATTTCCAAGTTTCTCAGAATATTGTTATCCTTTTTTTGTTAGTTGTTGGCCATTTTAGCCACATCTCGCTGTTTTCCACCACTTTTGGACCATTTTTTGATACTTTCTGACTATTTCTCAAGTTGCCTCCCATTTTTTGCCAATTTTTGCTGCTTCTTGACTATTTTTTACCACTTAAAACTTATTTTTAATGCCATTTTTAAACAATTTTGTGGAGCAGAAAACATCTACTGGTGAGTTTACCTGGTATTCTGACACAGATTATAGAAATATTACACTGTCTGGGATTATAATCTTGCAACAGGTCTTATTGTGGTTAAGTCTAATTTGTGATTAAATGCCCAGCCCTAGAACAAACCGTCTCTTATTTCTTACTCGGGGTGTTGAGGAGTCTGGATTTGTAGCAGGAGTAGTCGATCCACTGCTCGCAGTATAAAGAAGTGTTGGCTAAAGCGGTGACTTCGTCCCAGGTGGCGTTCCAGTAGTTGACATTTCCTATGTACGGCTGATCGATGGAGCTTCCGCTCACTTTGGTGCCGTCCACTCGATCGTTTAAAATCACAGTCCAAGCTTTATACGCTGTGGAGAAGAAGCACGGGAACGGAAAAGTGAGACACGGAACTGAAGGATAATTTGTGAACAGCTGGACGTTCAGATGATAGAAACACACTCACACTTCATTTTGCAGTAAACCTCAAACGGTTTCAGCGGGCCGCTCAGATCAGGATCGATGGTGTAGTTTCCGGACCAGTACTTCCCGCTGAGTCGATAAGCTTCACATGATTCTTTATAAACAGCTGATGAAGACATGGACGTTTGATTAAGAGACAATCAGCTGCAAGAAGACTGTGTTGTTACCATAGACTGTATATAGAATGGACAGCGTGGCTCCTCCTGTCACCGTTCTACGTTTTTGAAGCCAAAAAAACCCCGTTTCTCTAGCCGCCATTGTGCAGCCAGAGTCTGCTCAGTAGAGAATTTCCGGTGGAGCCAAGTGAAAAAGAGAAATAAAAATAATTATTTCTTCTTCTTCAGAAGGTTTAGTCTCCTTTTGGCTCTTTCCCGAAGTTTCTTATATCCCCGATAAAAACTACTCACGAACGGCAGCTGTCAACTATCGTAAAATGAAACTTATCTCGCGGTTTTTAACGTCCAATAACGAATGAGAAACTAACTTCTCAGAAAAAAAAACACCCCGGGGCACAGATGGCCTAGTGGATGTGGCCGCGCACCATGAGGTTTGCCCTCGAGCGGGTGGCCCGGGTTCCATTCCCCCCTGTGGCCTGTTTCCCGCATGTCATTCCCCACTCTCTCCCCCTTTCCTACTCTATCCACTGTCCTCCTCTATCCAATTAAAGGCAGAAAAGCCCAAAAAATATCCTTAAAAAAAACGGAAAAAAAAAACACCTGAACACCATGCAGCCAGATGACATCATCATACCACCTTAGCGTAAGGATGAGAGAAACGTTTCTACGAGGTATCGTAATTTTTTTAAGTTTTCCCGACTCATATCTGGAATACATGGGGAGGCGGGGCTTATGACCTATACTGCAGCCAGACACCAGGGGGCGGGGCTTATGACCTATACTGCAGCCAGACACCAGGGGGCGGGGCTTATGACCTATACTGCAGCCAGACACCAGGGGGCGGGGCTTATGACCTATACCGCAGCCAGACACCAGGGGGCGGGGCATCTGCTGGAGGCTTCAGTTAGAGCCGAACGTCGTTACGTCCACTCATTATACAGTCTATGGTTGTTACCTGCAGAGAAACTTACACATGTGACAGACTTCTCCTTTGTAGCCGGTGTTTTCACACAGACAGATGAAGTCGTCCCAGGACTGGATGCACCTGCCCTCATGTTCACACGGGTTTGGATTACACCTGTGAACAAAAACACACTTTCTTAAAGCGACTTAAACCCTCCTCTGGTTGTTTTCTGTCTGGTATCGGTGGATGTTTCTCACCTGTCTGTGATGCCGCAGGTTCCCAGCAGCAGCTCGGCGTAGCGCCCCCACTGTCGCTGCAGGATGATGTCGATATCCAGCTGCTCGTTGTCGATAAAAATCTGCTGCATGCAGCCGTGAAATCGGTTCAGCTTGGTTTCACATTTCCGTATCGTGTTGTTGGTTTTTGGACAGCCTGGACGCAGAAAATAAAACATGAATGTACAGAACTGAAGCGTGAGTTTGCTGCAGGAGTTTTCGGGTAATTACCTCACCTCCAAAAAAGTAGCGGTCGCCCGTGCGGATGGTGAACGGGTTGGTGATCTTCAGCGGCGAACCCTCCTCCTCGTCGATGGTCAGCGTCAGCAGGTTGTCCCTCGCCGCCAAATCCACCGTGTGCCAGTAACCGTCGTTCAGCCTGTAGCCTGAAAAAACAGCGACGCCAAATTAACGACAGATGAATCTGAGCAGAAAACGAGGATTTTCAGATCAACGGTGACAAGGCAGAAAAAAGATCAGGAGCTAAATTTGGAAACTGAGGATCCTGAAGGTTTATCTTTGTTTTCTGCCCGAGCAAAATAAGATCAGTGAATCAGGAAAATGAAAATGACTCAACCTGCTCTTACATAAGAGAAGAAACACATTTCAGCCAGCGACGAATATATAAATGAAATAACTGAGATTTGAAGCTGGGTATTTCTTTTTGCCAGCAAGAAAAGTCATATTTATGAATTTGCACGACAGAAATTTGACTTTTCATCTCAGAATTTATAATTTAAATTTGCAAAAATGTGACTTTTTGTCTCAAAATTTTGAGTTCTAGTCTGAAATTTAAATTTTTCATCTCAAGATTTTGAGTTTTTTTTATCATTCAGGTCCTGTTCTTAAAATCTGACAATTTTTCAAGTTTGACTTTTATTTGAATTTTGATTTTTTTTCCCCTCAAAATACAAAATTTTGATTATTTAATGTTTCCTTCTTTTCTCATATTATTTTATCTTAATAATCTCAAAAAATTGGACTAAATACCCCTAGAATTTGGACTTTATTTTAATAAAGTTTTGACTTCTTATCTCAAAATTTGGACTTTTTGACTTTTAATGTTTTGCCAAAAAAAGAAATACAACTTTTATGTTAAAACCAACTTTTTCTCCGAAGTTTGACGTTTATCGCACAATTAAACTTTTCAAATGTTTTGACTTTTTATCTGGAAATTTACATTTTTTCCTTACTTTGACAATTTTTCTTCTAAATTTTTTCCTTTTTATCTAAAAATTACAACTCAATTATCTTTGAATTTTGACTTTATGATTTCAAATTTTCTACTTTGGATCACACTATTTTGACACTTAATCTCAAAATATCAACATTTTATTTCAAAATCTTGGCTTATAACTCATAATTTTGTCTCTAAAAAAGTATTTAATGGCATCAAGCTCTCATTTCTATTTTTTTAACCAGCTAAAAAAATCTTCCATTCATTTTCTCATGTGTTTTAGGAAGATTTATGAGTGTTAGCTGCTTCATGTTTATTATCAAGTGAAGTTTTTATCCAACCCACAAATTCTGAAGATAAAAACGTCGTCTCACCTGCAGCAAACTGCAGTTTTTTCTTCCCAGGCTGGAAAATTGTGACGTTAATTTGTCCCTCACTTAGTCCCAGCTCCAGAGCGCCGAGGTCGTCAGCGAAGCGCGTGAACATCAACAAACCCGTGTAATCCCAGGACCTGAACTTAAACTTCACGAACATGCGAGGTCTCCTGAAGAAACCGGGGACCTGCAGGTAGTTGTTGGGTCCGGCGAAGGTCATGGGTTTGAGCAGAATGTCCCTGCAGGCGTAGTGCATCTTTTTCTGAGGAGAGAAAAACGTTTATTCGCCACAGTTTAAAGCAGAGGTTCCCAAACTTTTCCGCCTGTGACCCCCAGAATAGCAGCGTTAGGGACTGGTGACCCCCTGCTGTGGTGCAACACTAATGGGACAATCCAAAAACAGACAAAACCCTCCCTGAGGATACTTAATTTAACTCATCGATAGAAAATTTACCGACTAATGTGCACTTTGCTGAGTTCACGGCATCAAACTTGAACAAAGAAATGTGAAAAACAGATAAAACATTTTCTGTTTGCATAATTTTATATCATCTTTCACCCCAATTTTTTCTTTTATTCTCACAATAATGGATAAAATGTTCATGAATTGTTCATAGTTTTCGATTTTGGGACACATTCCATGACCCCCTATCAATGTCTCGCGACCCCCCAAAGGGTCCCGACCCCACTTTGGGAACCACTGGTTTAAAGGACGGTGTGCGAGTCATTCAAGAAGCCGTTTCTACCTTCCTGGGGATGCGGATGTCTTCTTCTTCTCTCTTGGCTTTGTAAATGATGTTGACGCCGTTAAAAAAGGCGTTTTCCAGGCAGCCGCGGAAGTTTGGCGTTGTGGGCAGGTGAGGCAGGTTCTGCTCGATGACACCTCCCACGTACAACTGCGAGAAACCACACGAGCATTCAATCATCAACATTAAGACTTTATTACCCAAGAAGAAGAAGTTAGTGATATTTTAAAGCTGCTCTCCTACCTGTGTGTCCAGATCCAGGTGTGTGAACTCGCCGTTACAGATGGCGGACACAAAGTGACTGTCCACGGTGAAGTTCACCTGGCGCCCGTAGCGATGGATGGTGACGTAATGCCAGTGCAGATTATCCAGGAGGCTGCCAGCGCTCAGCGTCGTCCGACCGTCAACTTTGTGTATCACGCTGCTCCCTGAGTGAGAAAGAGGAAAACGCTCAGAGCGGCTCCAGGAAACGAGCTGAAATGAAACTAGAAGAGTGAACGAACCGAGGCTGATGTGCAGGTAGAGACGACCTCGTTTCAGCTCCAGGGTGAAGACGTCGCCCTGGATCCCTTCGCTGTGTAAGAGCAGACCGTCCTGCTCCAGCGTTTTGAAGTTTATAGAAATGTGATCTTCAAGTGAACGGGACCTTTTCTCAGGGAACATGTAAACCACGGAGTCATCGCCGTTATACTGGAGCACGTGAGAATCTGAGGAAAGAGCTCAGGGTTTAACAACGTTCACAAACACAGAATCACCTCTGTCTGTCTCTGGGACAATATTTGTGTTTGAAAAGAGTCTTAATCATGGTGATATCTGTTAATTATTCATATTCATCTTAATCTATCAACAAACTGAATCGTCGTTCAGCCTGTAGCCTGAAAAACAGCGACGCCAAATTAACGACGGATGAATCTGAGCAGAAAACAAGGATTTTCAGATCAACTGTGACGAAGCAGAAAAAGATTAAGCGCTAAATTTGGAAACTGAGGATCCTGAAGGTTTATCTTTGTTTTCTGCCTGAGCAAAATAAGATCAGTGAATCAGAAACAAGTGAAATGACTCAACCGGCTCTTGCATAAGTAAAGAAGCACATTATATATACAGCTACAAATATAGAAATGAAATAACTGACATTTTGAAGATGGGTATTTTTTGCCAATATTTAAGCAAGAAAAGTCACATTTATGAAATTGAAAGTCAAAACTTTAGACTTTTATCTCAGAATTTTGACTTTAAATTTGCAAAAATGTGACTTTTTGTCTGAAAATTTTGAGTTTTCATCTCAAGATTTTGAGTTTTTTTATCATTCGGGTCCTGTTCTCCAAATCAGACAATTTTTCAAGTTTGACTGTTATTATTTGAATTTGGATTTTTATCTCAAAATACAACTTTTGTGTAAAATTTTTATTATTTTATGTTGACTTCTTTTCCCATATCATTCTCTCTTAATCAACTGGAATTTTTTTGCCAATATTTAAGCAAAAATATTGAAATTAAAAGTCGAAACTTGACTTTTTATCTCAGAACTTTGACTTTAGATGCGCAAAAATTTGACTTTGTAGCTCAAAATTTTAAGCTGTTATCTAAAATTTTGATTTTTCATCTCAAGATTTTGACTTTTTGATCTTTAATTCATCCCTTTTGGTGACAATATTGAGTTTTTTTTATCATTCTGGGTTTTTTTCAAAATCTTACTTTTTCGCAAATTTGACTTTTTTTCCCTCAAATTTTTATTGTTTTTCTCAAAAATCCAAGAATTTGTTTCACAATTTTGATTTTTAATGTTGACTTCTTTTCCCACATCATTTCATTTCAATTATCCCAAAGTCTCCTGCGTTTTGCCTTTTTTCTAGACTTGCATAATCTTTTTCTTATAAAACCCCATTTTTACCAGTTACGACTATGAAATAATAAACATGATTTGTTGAAACCCTTTTATTTTTGCCTGTTTGAAGTCAAAGTTTTGTCATATGGAGTAAAAATTTAGACTTTGAAATTTTTCCCCTCATTTTGACTAAATTATCTGGAAATTTCAACTTTTTATCGTATGTTTTTACTTAAGAATAAATACATTCGAATTTGTTATCTCAAAATATTTACTTTATCTGGAATTTTTCAGTTTTTACCATATATTTTTTTACATTTAATAACATTTCCACTACTTTCACGTACTTTTGATTTTTTTTTATCTTAAAATTTTGACTTTTTTTCTTATTATTTTGACCCTTCATCCAAAAATTATGACTTTTTATCTCAATATTGCAACTTTAAGTCTCAAAATTTTGCCTTTAATTACAATTATGATTTTATTTATGCAGATATTTCCATTTCATCTCAAACTTTTGTCATTTTATCTTACAATTTTGACCTTTAGTCAAAAAATTTATTTTTAGTTTTTAGTTATTTCCAAATCTTTGCCTGATAATATAATTTTTTTTTTTAACTTTTTGTCTCTAAATATTAACTTTTATCTGAAATGTAGACTTTTTTTTTCCTGAACTCCACATCTTATCTCAAAACTTTGACTTTATATTGCAGAATAAAAATATCTCAACCAAGCCATTTTTTTTTTCCATTTTTTTTAACTGGTTGAAATGGGCATCTATATTTTTCAAAAACTTTATTTAATGAAAAGTAATGTTATATGCTGAGAGGGTGTGATGCTCATTTACATGTATCAGTAATTTAATTAGGCATAAACAGGATACAGAGACAGAAAGGCTCAAATATATTGTGATATATTTTTTCGGACATATCGCGATGACGATTCTGAAACGATATATTGTGCAGCTTTAATTTCAGGCTGCAGAAACAGTTTTGTTTTCATTTATTGAGGGGTGAAGGATTATCTGAGTGAACTCTTTTTCTCATCCCTGCATGTGTTTTTTTTTTTTTTGAGTAATGTTTTTATTAGTTTTCAACAGACATGAACATGAATACAAAAACTAAAAACAATGATATAGACAATAATGCATAAAGAAAATAATAGCAAAACATATTTAAATAAAATAATACAAAATGAGTTCAGAATAATAAAAATAATAGAAGTGATTATAAATAAATAAATAAATAAAAATAAATTAGTTAATTAATAGTAATAGAAATATGGTGGCTGTCACACTCTAAAGTTATGTTATTATTGCCGTCCAAGAAAGCTCATTAGGGGTGTCCACACCTCCTCAAACTCTTGTGCTTTACCTCTCATTACATAAGTTAGTTTTTCCATCGTAACACTTACCGTCATTTCCCTTATCCAGGACTGTATAGAAGAAACTTCAGTCTCTTTCCACGACAAAGCGATCAGCGGAGTATGCAAAGTTTTGCTAGATAAGGTATTTGAGTACCAGTGATTTTACTTAGCGTGCAAAGAACCATTATCCAAAAAGCCACCAGTTTGGGACATTCCCATACATAATGAATTAAAGTGCCTTTCTCAGTCAAACATTTGGCACAGATGTCTGGAAAACCAGGGGACCATTTACTGAGCATCTCAGGGGTTAGATATGTTCTCATTAGCCATTTATGTTGTAATAATTTCAGTCTGGTGTTAATAGTTTGTGTTTGTGCTTTTAAACAAGCATCCACCCATTTATCCTCACCTATATCTTCCTTAATATCTGAAATCCAAGCTTTCATTCTGTCTGTACAAGATTCCTTGTCATGAGAAATAAGTGTGGCATATATAGAAATAAGTGTGGCATATATAGAAATAAGTGTGGCATATATTCCCTGCATGTGTTTTAGTGTTTATTTTTTACCATAAGAGCATCCGTAAAACTCCAGCCTGACTCCGATCTTCCCCCCGTTCTCCGTGTTCCAGGCCAGCGGCAGCAGCCGTATGTGTTTGGCGGTGAAGGTGTAATGGAAGACGTTCCTCTTGATCTGATAGTAATTCCAGTTTCCAGGCATCGTCTGCAAACAGATGAGGACAAGCAGAGGGGAGAGGAGACTTATTGAGTGTCTGCGATGCTGTTAGCGCCTTATTAAAGGACGGGAGATGAAGTGATAGTGAGATTAGCTCTGTCAGTGCGGGGGGGAGACAATATGCTGCTCTGACTTCATTATGGTGGAGCGAGAAAGGAAATAATGGAGGAGCCTGTGACTGGAGATCACATCAGACCAGTTAATCCTGGTCTGAGCCCGGTCACAGTCTCAGTCCCACACGTGGTGACACCTACAGAGTTCCCTCCTCTCATGATGTACGGCGTCCAGGAGTCCGGGCGGTCGCCGTACAGCAGCGTGTACTTGGTGACCCAGTCGTAGGAGTTGAAGGTCCCCTGGGTGGCGATGGCCTGCAGACGGTACTTCCTGCCCAGGTCCACCTGCAGCCATGGCTGTCGGTCTCTGGGGGAGGGGGACCAGCCGCTGCTGCCTGGAGGAGGGAGAGGGGAGGGGGGTGATATTTGTGTGGGTGTAAAAACAAGGATGAGATCATGATGTGCAAGAAGATTACACAACCAGACAGCGGCGAGCGTTTATCTCTCTGTAAATCACCGATAACACTGATTCACTATGAGGCTGTGGTTCTATTTTTAGCAAAGTAACAATGAAATCTGCATCTTCTCTAATAAACTAGGAGGATTCTTTTCATGCAGTTCTTCATTATAACCTGCAGTCTCATCACTTTGAGTAATATCTGCACCAGAAAAACTGTTTATTAGTGGTTAGGGGATCTGACTTATTTGTCTTATACTGCATTAATAAATGGTGACAATGGAAAAAAAAAACTTATATTAAATTCTACAGTAGTGTATATATGTGTGTAGGTGTATGATGTATCTGTATATGTATGTTAAAATATATAAATATAGACAAAAGTTTGGCTAACTAGACTTCCTGTTATTATTTAAAATTGGAGAAGGGATGGAAATTAATCCATTTAACTTCTTTTTACTCCTTTTTGAAAATGTAAAAGTAGATAAATTGGTGATTTAAAAGTTTGTTTTAGTTGCAAAGTTTCCATTTTTTGGACTCTGTTTGCTTATTGTTCTTCTTGAAGATTCTTCAAAATAAAAAATTTTGGTAACACTTTAGATTAGGGAACACATATTCATTAATTTGTAGTCAATAAGTAATAATTTGGAGTTAATATATGGAAAAGTCTGAATTCATGATGCAATAGAGGTAGAATAAGGGGTTAATGTTTGCTTAATAAATACTAATTAGGGGCTAGTAAGCGACTTATATGCATGTGAATAAGCACCTAGTTAATAGTGAATATGTGTTCCCTGATCTAAAGTGTTACCAAAATTTCCATTCATTGAAAATATCGATATAGTGATACCAACGTTGGTATCAGTGTTGATATATACTTACGTAATGAGATTTATACTTAAAATACCAGTATTTTGCCGATTTCCTAAACATTATCATGTTTCTGTAACAGCTAATCTACCAGTATGTGTAAAAAAATTGTTTAAAAAGATACATTAAATGCTAAAATATAATATTAAGTTAAATCAGTGGTTCCCAAAGTTGGGGTCGGGACCCTTTGTGGGGTCGCGAGACAGTGATAGGGGGTCGTGGAATGTGTCCCAAAATCAAAAACTATGAACAATTCCACATTTCATCTATCACCATAAGAATAAAAGCAAAAAAGAGGGTTAAAGATAATATGAAAGTATGCAAACAGAAATTTTTTTATCTGTTTTTCACATTTCTTTGTTGAAGTTTGATGCAGTGAACACAGCAAAGTGAACATTTGTAGGTTAACTTTCTACTGATGAGTTAAATTAAGTATCCTGGGTTTTTTCATTGTTTTTTTTTTGTCTGTTTTTGGATTGTCCCATTAGTGTTGTACCACAGCAGGGGGTTGCCAGTCTCCAACGCTGCCATTTTGGGGGTCACAGGCAGAAAAGTTTGGGATTATTTTTCGACATACTCTTATTTGCATGAGATATTTTGTGCACATCTATCATGCCAAGAGTTTTATAAAAGTATTTAGTTTTACGGGGAAATCCAAATGGGAGGATTGGGAAAAACATGTCAGACATGGAACATTATTCATCAATGCATTCTCACATTTTGTTTTGTTCAGATCATCTTCAAATTGTACATGTGAATAAAAGACACATTGATGATGATGAAAAGTTATAAAAGGATTTCTCGTAACTCAGTGGCCAGAGTTGGCGATTATATTTGACATTTTTTGGGGGGAAACATGCAAAACCTGAATAGCTCTTTTGTGCAAAGTTGGATCAGGAACAAACTGCACACACATGTTCACTGTCACAGCCTGAGTGTGTGCAAGTCTTTTTGTTTTTACCTCAAATAACCCCCCAGCTGCTTCATGTTAAAGCTCCTTTAACTGGAAGAATTTATGCACATTTGGCTGCCTGTTGTAGCTGTGAATCCACAACCTTGTGTCTATATTATTGCTTTGACTTGTAAATAATGAGGATAAACAATTAAATTTAGTCTGTTTTTCAGTTATATTGTAATGTAAGTTATAACAAGACCAGTGCAAAAAGTCTGCAAAAACTCATCTTTGTAGAAATGAGTTTAACTGCTGATCACATCGCTGCTTTATTGTTTTATTCTGTGCTGTGTTTTGTTCGTTTGTTGGATTTTAATGTGTCTTTTAATCAGTAAAGTGTCTGAGAATTTTAAAAAGCTCCATACAAAACAAATGTATGATTATCATTCTTCTTCTTATTATTATTATTATTATTATTATTATTAAAAACTGAAATAAAAGTCAGTGCTAATGTCTTGTTTTTAGTCAGAATTGTCTTTTTACTATTACTATGAGCCACATTCAACTGACAAGTCCAGAAAAATCTCGAATTTCAAGGTATTTAAGGACAAAAATATGTCAGAATTGCTTGTAACGAGTAAAAAAAATCTGCAAACGTGGTAAAAAAAATTTGCACGTCACATCGGCAGATTCTTTTTTCCTTGTCACAAGTTATTCAGACATCATTTTTGTCTTTAAATACCTTGAAATAAGACATTTTTATTGACGGGTTTGGTGAATGCAGCTCATATAAAGACTTTTTTTACTAAAAATGAGACAAAAACACTTGCTTAGGTTTGATTTTTTGGGAGTGTTTTAAGTCTTCTTTCCTTTTTTTCTGCTTTCACCTCTGCAGAGCTCGAAACTCACGCTGCGCTTTGGGAACTTACCGTACAATTTGGCAAAGTTTGCAGAGTAGAGGAAGTTGTATCTGGACGAAGCCAGAAAAGAGGAGGCGTAGAGTCCGGAGATCAGCGGATCAACACATTCCTCTGCAGTGACGAGAAGAAGAAGAAGAAGACACGGAGGTCAAAGGTCAGACGCCACTCACATCAAAGCAGCACTTTCATTTACACGAAGCTTCACAGAAAACATCTGAGATCACTGCAGGAAGTAAAACCAAAATAAACATGAATGTTCACAGATTCATGCACCAAACAGTCAATTACACCACCAAAACAAAAAGGAATAAAGACATTTTTTTAGCGTTTCTGGTTGTTGAATAATTATCACAATCTTTTAGTTTTTAAATGTGGACCTCTACCCAGTGCCTCAAGTGTCACTTAGCGGTTATTAAATTTCATACAAATACCACAAATAGTTAGAAAAAAGTAATGCACATGCTGCTTTAGAAATAAAGTAATAACTCATAAATATCCAGGACATTGAACAGTTTTGATTTCTCTAAGTATGTGACAAAATATTGAACAAAAGTATTTCACAATATTGCATGAAACAAGGATAAACTGCTTTTTTAAATTTTCATCCTGACTAAAGTGCAATAACTAATAATTCTCACATTAATTTTTACTTGAGATTGAACGCTACACTGCAAAAACTGAAATCTAAGCAAGTCATTCTGTCTTATTTGTTGTAAAAATTGTCTTATTGTTCTTGATTTGAGCCACATTCACCAGACCAGGTCATAAAAATGTCTTATTTCAAGTTTTTTAAAGACAAAAATGAGGTGTAAATTGCTTGTAAGAAGTAAAAGAAATCAACCAATGGGATAAGGAAAAAGTTTCTTGAAATTAGAAAGATGTTTTTACACAAGAAACTTTTTTCTCATCCCATTGGCAGATTTTATTTTGACTTGTTACAAGCAATTTACACCTCATTTTTGTCTTTAAAAAACATATAATAAGACATTTTTATGACCTGCTCTGGTGAATGTGGCTTAAATCAAGAAAAATAAGACAATTTTTACTTCAAATAAGACCTAATGACTTGATTAGACACAAATGTTTGTGTCTTAATTTCAGTAAAAAATGTCTTCATATTCTTTATAGGAGCCATGTTTATCTGACAAGTTTAGAAAATGTCTTATTTTAAGTTACTTAAATACAAAAATAAGGTCTGAATTGATTGTTACAAGTCAAAAAAATGTGCTAATGGGACAAGAAAATGTTTGCAAAGTTTCTTGAAATTAGATTAATGACTACAAAAAACTATTTCTTACCCCATGAGTAATTTTCTTTACTCCTTACAAGCAATTCAAATGCCATTTTTATCTTTAAAAATCTCAAAATAAAACATCTTTCTGAATTGGTCCTGTTAATGAGGCTCATATTGAAACTTAAATATATAATAATATATAATAAGACATTTTTATGTCCTGCTCTGGTGAATGTGGCTCAAATCAAGAAAAATAAGACAATTTTTACAACAAATATGACATTATGACCTGTTTACTTTTCATTTTTTTTGCAGTGTAAAATTCAATCACAAGTAAAAAATGAATATGAGAATTATTAGTTATCACCCTTTAGTCAAAATAAAAATTTTAAACTGCAGTTTTTCCTTTATTTCATGCAATATCTTGAAATAATATTGCCTAATATTCTGTGGTATGCTTAAAAAAATCAAAACTGTCCAATGCCCTAGATATTTGAGTAATTGCTTTGCATTTTATTTGACTTTTTCTTACTATTTGTGGTATTTACAAGCAATTCAAACCTCATTTTTGTCTTTAGAAAACTTGAAATAAGACATTTTCCTGGACTTATTAGTAGAATGTAGCTAATGTCAAGAATAATGAGACAAATTTTACTACAAATTAGACAAAATGACTTGGTAAGATTTCAGTTTTTGCAGTGTACTGTGCAAAACTTGAAGAATTAGTGCAAGACAAAGGCACATTTGTTTTGCCTTCAATATGTCATCTCAACAACTGGACTGTGGATGTGCAACAAACAAAGTTGTAGCTCAAGATCCACAGCAAACTTCTACCAAGTTGTAGAGATGGTTAAATCAGTTTGAGTTAAGTTTGTGACTCCTCTTATTGAACTCTGATAACTCAAAATTAGCTAAACCACTAAATTAAGGAGGTAATTAAAGGGTTAATATGAACATAACTCATTAATGATGCAGTGAAAATCTGACTAACAGCTCCAGAGTTCAACTGTTGTTGTTGTTGTTGCACAACATTTGGCTTCAGAGACTGAGAGTCTTGCATCATCCTGCAGCATCTTTATTCCTGTCAGAGCCTGCACAGTTACAGAGGTGCATGTGAATATTTCTGTTAATATTCTGCAGAAACAAAGTCTCTGTAACTCTGAGAGTGTGTGTGAGACTGATAGGACCCATCGTCACCCATCTGCTCGAGCTCGCTCTCCAGCCCTGGGCTAATAAAAGTGACCATAATTCTCTCTAATCTGGCCTGTCAGAGCTGAGGATAAACGCTCGATGCCCTCACCTCCAGCTGCAAGAGAAACACTGTCTCATTTTAAGTGACAAAGTATGCTCTTTAATTCAGCCGCCACATTTCACATCGATCGGCCTCAAAACAAAAACGTCCGAGTTTTGTTTGTAAATCAAATCAGACAGAAACAAAAATAAGATGCTTTCGATCCATTACACGAGTCAGATAGGGACAAAAAATATTCTATAGACTTCTTTTTAAAGAATTACAAAATTACACCTGTGTTTACATGAGTGAGTGAGTTGTAGTCTCGTTTCTGTAAATTTTATCTAAGAATTTTTCTGTTTTGAGTTCAGTTTCTTCTGCATTGATGCTTTGACCTTTGACCCTGTACAGCTCGACCTATCAAAAAATAGTCAAAAAATTCCAATTTAGTCAATCATGTCATCCATGAATATATTTCTTGAATCACAGTCAACTCCACTGACTGTATATAGAATAAACAGCGTGGCTCCGCCTGTCACCGTTCTACGATTTTGAAGCCAAAAAACCCCGTTTCTCTAGCCGCCATCGTGCAGCCAGAGTCTGCGCAGTAGAGAATTTCCGGTGGAGCCAAGTAAAAAAGAGAAATAAAAATATTTATTTCTTCTTCTTCAGAAGGTTTAGTCTCCTTTTGGCTCTTTCCCGAAGTTTCTTATATCCCCGATAAAAACTACTCACGAACGGCAGCTGTCAACTATCGTAAAACGAAACTTATATCGCGGTTTTTAACGTCCAATAACTAATGAGAAACTAACTTCTCAGAAAAAAA
>RPOG01003096.1:0-30011 GCA_008086565.1 Thalassoma bifasciatum | reverse complement strand
GAGAGCTACAGCATGTGCTCCTAAAGGGCTGATCCATAAATCATTCATGCCCAGGCAGGCGTCCGTCCCAGCAGGTGGTGTCTGACCACTCCCTCAGAGGAAATCACAAACTGTTCCTCTGGATAACAATTCCCCTCACACACACACTCACACACTGCTTTCTGACCCTGACAGAAAGCACGAAGCATGAAACTTCACATTTTTTCATATGCAATCACACAAACACATCCTCTGTTTCCAGCAAAGACTGGATGATTGTGCTCTGGGATCTGAGGCTCTATTTTAGTCTGGCATACTTCCTCTGTGAGCATCCACTCTGCAGTTAGAACGCTAAAGTGTGGTCTGCAACAAAACACCAAGAGGAGGTTGAATAAGACGAGTGTAAAGGCCTTTGCTAATGGACCATGGTTCTGAAATCCTGTGGGTTAAAAACTGTAACGCAGCGTCTTTAAAGGTGGAGTCTGCAGGATTTTCCTACAAAGTCAAACATTCATTGTCATCGATTGGCCTCTAAACGTGTGTCAGAGTCTGTGGTTTTTATTCGTTAAAGCCTGTCATCTACACGAAACCCTCAGTTTCAAGTCGCCGTCTTTTCTGAAAACTCCAACCACAGCGAAGATTTGGGAAAACTCTGGTTTTATGGTGTCATGTTTACACCGGTATCCAGAGTTTAAGGATCTCAAACGAAACAGTTTGCTGCAAAAATAAAAGCGATAGATGTCATCACAATGTTATGCAGAGCTTTATTTTTGCAGGTGTGTTAGTTTTAACGCTGATACAAACACTTTTTGCTGCTTATTTCTTTAAATGCATCTTTATACTTATGTTGAAGAGTAAAAATCTTTATCGATCCCAATATAAAATGTTTAAATCTGACAGAAGAGACAGAATGACAGAAATTCATTCTGATTGGCTGGCTGCTTAGAGCTGCAGTTTTTTTATCAAATCAGCCCAGTTACGAATGGAAGATTTTTTTTTTTAATGATCAGGTATGGACGAAAGTATTTTCAAAATAAATGAGTAGGGTTATTTTTCTTCGAAAATACCCGACTATGTGTGAACTCCGGACATTTCTGGGCGTAGAGTAGGAGTGGTTATGGGAGGTGACCAGCCAAACACAGCGGGCCCGATCGCGGTCGTTACACCAAGAAAAAATGATACATTATTTGCAGCGTATCTCATTTAACTGCAGGAAGTCAGGTGTACGGCTCTTGAGTTTCTCTGCAGGTGCTGGCAGGGCTGTTTTTACCGTCTATGGCAGTGATTCCCAACCTGTGGGTCGTGGCCCCCTGGTGGGCCGCGAAGGCTATTTTTGTAAAGAGCTGTTTTATAAAGATACAAATATTTATAACAATGTTAAAATGTTGAACATCAGTTATGGTCTTAAGAATATTAAAATGACCCGAAATGTAATTTTAAAAATGTTATTATAACTAAAATGTAAAAAACAGCGTTTAGCCTGAAATGTAATAACAGCAAAAAGGAAAAGTTATCAGCACCTGTTTCATCATTGACTTATTATATTTTGGGTTTTATTACTTATTTCTAAACATTTCTGGCTCAGCACTTTTGTTACATTATCAACCATTTACTACATTTCTGGTAGTTGTTGCACTGTTTTCATGACATTTCAGGACTTTGTTACATATCGGGCTCTAAATAGGCAATATATATTATATAACCTTTATATTTATGGGGTCAGAGGCTGGTAAGAGGTGGGCCACAAACATTAAGTGAGACGTAAAAGTGGGCCCCGAGATAGAAAAGGTTGGAAACTGCTGGTCTATGGTGTGTTTACGAAGCTACGACTGTTAGCCATGCTATTAACTACAGTCAAAGGTAGTGAGCATGTGCAGCCGCTGACACTGAGCCACAAAGAAGGAGGAGCCCAGTTTGAATGTTGTGTGTAAACAAATAAAGAAAACTATCGAACAGGCATCAAAAACAAACAAGTTATCGGACAAAACAATGTTTGAATATTAAGTAACTGTTTATAAACACTATGTGAATACACTCGCCAGCCCAGTGAGCACCTGCAGCATCTGGTTTCTACGTAGGAGAAACTCAAGAGCCATACACCTGACTTCCTGCAGGTAAATTAGGGATCCTAAAAATAAATATTATATCATTCTTTCTCCATGTTACAGCTGCTATCGTAGCTCCTCCCACTCCCTATTATCAATCCGCAGTCACTTTCCATCCAGAAATGTTTCATTCCCATAAAAGTTGACATTTTATTGTTTAGGAAATCCTGCAGACTCTACCTTTAACTTACAAAAGTTAACTTACTAAATCAACCAAACAAAGACAAGAGTCGACACAAGACGACTTATTTCATCAAGACAACTCCTGTTGGTGTCACAACACAAAAATTTAATCTTTACTTGAAACAACAGAGCTGAGCAAAGAGGATCCACTCACACCCTGAATTTTAACTCCATGAATTGAAGCATGTGGTAAAGAATTATTATGAAAGCCCATTTCTGATAGTAAAAAAATAAAATAAGAATTAGGTTCAGCTCAGTTTTTTTTTTTAATCTAATTTTTTTTCTTTTCGCTTTGGCCAAAATTAGATTTGAAAAAATTAAAAACTAAGATTAAAGAAAAGTCAATAATAGGGATAAAAGTCAACATTGTAAGGTAATAGAGTAAAAATCTTGAGATTAAGCAGCGCTTATGGGAAAAAAGTCAAATATGCAGATTAAAGGAAATCAACATTTTGAGATTAAAAAAAAAAAAAAAAACATTTTGAGATTAAGTCAAAATTTTTGATTATCAAGTCAGGATTGTGGGACGAAAAGTCAACATTTAGAAATAGTTGAGTCAACATTTTGAGATAAAAAGTCAACATTTGAGATTGAGTTATAATTTTGAAGTCAATTTAAGACAAAAAGTCAAAAATATAAGTTAAATAGTTTACATTTCTAGCAAAAAAAAGTCAACATTTTGAGACAGAGTCATCATTTTGGGATCAGATAATTTACATATAAGACAAAAAGTCAACAGTTTGAGATAAAAGTCAATAATACAAGATTTAAAAAGTCAACTTTCTAAGAATAAAAGGCAACATTTTAAGTGAAAAGTCAACAACATAAGACAAAGTCAACATTATAAGTCAAAAAAAAGTCTAAATTTTGAGACAAATCAACATTTTGGGATTAAATAATTTACCCTCGGAGATAAAAAAAGTCATTATTTTGTGATGGAAAGTCAACATTATGAGCCTCAGTCATAATTTTTTAGCCAAGATTTTAACACTTTGAGACACAAACTCAACATTATTAGATAAAGATATAACATTTCCATTAGAAACATCAACATTTCAGGATAAAAAAAACCTATTTGTGGGAAATATTAACTTTTTTAAATGTTATAACGTTGACTTTTGTGTCGCAAAGTGTTTAAATTTAAGCAGAAAATAAACACTTCTCTAAGCCAGTTTTTCATTTTTATATTTCTCACTGGCAGAAATGGGCTTCCATACATTATTCATTTTTCCATTATATAAACTGCTCCTTTCAAACAGTGAAGGAGAGTTTTAAATAAATGTTTTGGGTTCTGAAGCTACTTTGAGGATCTTTGGGTTTTTCTGCAGGATCTCTGGGTGGGGGGTCTTCTTTAGAGGGGGGGTTTAGACTGTGGTCTGTGTAACAGTATGGGGTTAATCATCAGGTCCCTGTCATCACGCAGTGAAGCTCATCAGTATTCAGCCTCAGTGATGATGCTCCTAAACCCCAAACACACTTTTAACCCAAACACAGCCCCTCCCTCCCTCCCTGCCTCCCTCCCTGCCTTTGCGCACACACAAACCCCCTTCACGCGCCCTCATGGACCACGCAGGACAGTTTCCACGCGCGTGCAGGGCTTCGCGGACAGGTGATGGGAACATAGGCTTCCCAAAAAAAGTGCTGCAGTGGGCTGGTCCCGGTCAGGACGCTGAGCCCTGACGCTTCAGAAAAATGCGCTCAGCGGATTTTCGGCAACAGCGACGTTACACTCTTAACGCGATTTCTGGAGATGATTCTTTCAGAAAGAACAAATCACTCCTGTGCAGCTGCATCGTGATTTTGAGGGGAGAAGTGTTGAGTTAAAGGAGCACGCTGCAGAAAACTTGCGTGCTGGCTGAGGAGGGAAGGAAGGCACTGCAATGCAGACAGTTCAGCGCGGCGAGGAACGCGGTGCGCACCTTCTTTCTGCAGGGCCACTGCGGGCTTCAGACACTTTCTTTTTATTTCGCCTCACTAAATCCAGCTGAGATGAAACCACATGAGGGATAAAAGCTCTAAAATGCACCCATCTGTGTTTCCTGCAGCCTGATTTGATCGATACGTGTTGCCCTTCAAAGATCCAAACACCTCAAACCACATTTTATTCCACTTATTCTCCTTTAAGCGCACAACTTTCTCAAATATAGGCTCAAATTCTGCACAAATACGCACATATGAGATATAAAGCACTTCATTAAGAGCTGATAAGACATGAAGAATTGCTGTTTCACAAGACTTACGTGATGTGCAATGTTGAAAACCCAAAAATATGAGGCATATGCTCAATATTTTGCAAGTCATCCTTCACTTTAGGACACGTTTCTCCGCTCAGGCTGTTTTAATTAGATCGTAGGTTGTTCCGCAGCATCCTCTCACCCCCCTTTAGCCCAACTTTAACTCGCGCCGCTCCAACTCCTCTTCCCGGGATGTCGGGCAGCCTCTAACCGGGGCGGGGACGCGCATCGGATGCTGCTGCTGATGCTGCGCTTCGCCGAGAGCGCGCACTTCTTCTTTTATATCCTTTAAACTGTTTTATTCACATGATAGAGCTGTGACTGCTGCTGCATCATAAATGATAACACATCTGTACAAGTGCTGCATTTGCAAAGAGCCAGTGGAAGTCTGGTCCCGGAAGAAGGGAGCACGGAGAGGAAGGAAGAAAAAAAAAAACTTTTTCACTCCAGTGCAGATTGAGATTGTTCCAAAGAGTATTATTATCCTCAAGCTTCAGCAGGTTTTCTGGAAATAGTCAAAAACAGCTTTTCATCCAGGCTGCGGAGAGTATCACGATGTACAAAACTCATAATCCTCCTCTCTGTGAGCTGGAATCTCATATCATCCCCCTTGGCACAATTTGCAAGGCAGCAAACTGGCCAAGACTGAGAGTCTGCAGCAGAGAGGAAGTGGTTAAGAAGTCTTTCTCTCCAGGAATGCAAACAGAACTGGACCAAACAGGATGTAAATCCTTAATATCATGTATGAGAACGACAGCAGCTGCTCACATCTCTCTGCGTAATGTCTCTCGACCTTGTCCAGGTACCGGGTTCATGTAAGTGCAATCATAAATAAGCTCTGAAAGTGAACAGGTTACAGGATGATGATGCCAGCTGTGCCTCACACACACACACACACACACACACACATACACACAGAAAGATGAGGGATGGGGGGGGCGGGATGAGACTGAGGCAGTGGGGGATTTGTGGGGATGGGTGGCACATTGACCAGAAATAAAAAAGGCTTTAGGATTAAAAAGTGGGTTTATGGGACAGCAGCGTGTCACTGATGATGTGAGATTGAATGCCCGGGCCAGCGTGGGATTTATCGTGTTTTCAATCAAATCAGATTGTCCGTTTGTAAGCTCCCCTCCTCTGGTTTCGCCCCCTGAAATACTATAAGAGCGTAGAATTATATCAAGACAATGACAGACCCACGAGGGAGGGGAAAGTAGGACAACAAAGACGCAGGAGCAGGCCCTGAAAAGGTGTTTGACCAGGAGAGACAGGTACAAAAATAAACCTGCTGCTGCCCAAACATCTTCATCCTTTCTGTCCACAAAATTATGTTTGAAGGATCTTATAAAATTCCCCCCAATTTTTTCTTTTCCTCAGCTTGTTCCATAAACTATTCATATTATAATAAAGAAAAGCTGCACTGAGCTACCGACAATATTCTGATGCACCGACCTCAAAGAAACAATTATGAGATAAAAAGTTGAATTTTTTAGTTCAAAAGTAGAAGATTTGAGATGATAATGCCACAATTATGCCATAAAAACTCAGATAATGAGATCAGAAGTTATAATTTTGAGTTAAATAGTCAGAATTTTAGGGTGATAAAGTCCAAATTATGAGAGAAATGTCAAATTTAGGGGAAAAAAAGTCAGATATTGTGATTATAGGTTATAATTTTGAATTAAAAAGTCAGAATTCTAGTGTTACAAAGTCCAAATTATGAGAGAAATGTCAAATTTAGGGGGGAAAAAGTCAGATATTGTGATTATAGGTTATAATTTTGACTTAAATAGTCAGAATTTTAGGGTGATAAAGTCCAAATTATGAGAGAGAAGTCAAATTTGTAGATAGACTCAAGATAAGAGGGGAAAAAGTCTGAATTTTGAGGAAAAAAAGGGGAATTTTGTTTATTCAAAAGTCAAAATCCTGAGATGATAATGTCAAAATTATGAAACAAAAAGTCAAATTTGAGGGGGAAAAGTCAGATAATGTGATTATAGGTTATAATTTTGAGTTAAAAGTCAGAATTTTGAAATAAAAATTCAAATTTTAGATAGAAAAGTCAGATGATGAAATTTGTAGTTAAAGTTTGGAGGTAAAAACATCATAATTGTGACATAAAACATTGATTTTATTTAGTTAAAAGTCACAATTTTGAGATTATAATTGTCAAAATTGTGAGACAAGTAGTCAAACGTAAGAAAAAAAGTCTGATAATGACATTATAAAATCAGATTTTGAGAAAAAAAGTCATAATTCTGAAATAAAGAGATCAAATTTCAAGATTAAGAGTGAGAATTTTTAGATGATAATGGTAAAATTAGGTGATAATAGTACAAAAAAAGATTAGATTTTTAACAAATGTTTAGATAAAAGGTCATTATATTAAGGTTAAGAGTCAATTATGAGAGAAAAGTCGAATTTTATAAACAGGTCAAAAAATAAAAAAAAATGAAGAAGTCAAAACTTTCAGACAAAAAGTCTTTGTTTATAAATTATAAAGTCAATTGTTTAAGGTCATAAATTGAACATTTCAAGAAAAGAAATAACAATTTTTTACGTAATATGGGCAAAAAATGTACAAATCACTATTGACAAAGCCAGTTTTTCATTTTTCTATATTTTTAAATGGTGAAATCAGTTTCTAATATTTGGCTGTGTAAGGGGTCGACTTTCTGTGTGTTCAAAATCTGGTCAGTTTATATTAGAGAATCATTTCAGTCTTTGCTTTAGATCATTACGATGTGTTTTCTTGCAGAGAGAGTGCACTCATCCAAGCTTCAGTCAGGACGAGCCGCCATCTGTTCCCCTCTTGACCTTTTACATTTGACCTAATGGAAACCACAGAGGTTATACTTCATCCCAGCTGAGGTTAAAACTGGAAAACAACAACAGCAGCAACAGACTCCAACACTAAACTGATTAACACCAGAGGCAGAGTTTCCAGCAAATATAATTCCAGCTTAAACCTTAAATCTGGAGGTTACTCTGATTTTGGCGCCTTCACTGGAACGAATCCAATCCTCGTCATTTTCTAGAGTGAATTTTTCTGTGAGCTGAGTAAATTAAATGCAGGTTAAGCATCCTGTTTAACCTGTATTCAATCAGCATGTTCCCCACTGTTACATCACCTTTGAACAACACTCTAGCTGCACCCTTCTACTACAGAGCCACGCTGTTGTAACAGGAGCAGAATGTGTCTTGGTTTCATTGTCTTGCTGAAATAATCAGGGACGTCCCTGAAAAAGACAAAGTGTCTTGGATGGCAGCAGATGTTGCTCCAAAACCTGTTTGTACCTTTCAGCACCACGTCCATGATTTCCAAAAAGAGTTCTGCAGCGTTTGTGTGTGTTGTTGATGTGTGACTTTGTCTTTGCATGGTAGAGTTTGAACTGTCACTTGTAGATGTAGTGATGAACTGTGTTAACTGACAATGGTTTTCTGAAGTGTTCCTGAGCCCACGTGCTAATATCCTTTACACAATGATGTGGGTTTTTAATGCAGCGCCGCCTGAGGGGTCAAAGGTCACGGCCATTCAATGTTGGTTTTGGGCCTTGCTGCTTACGTGCAGAGATTTCTCCAGATTCTCTGAAACTTTTGATGATATTATGGTCTGTAGATGATGAAATCCATCAATTCCTGCAGTTGGACAAAGTTGAGAAACATTGTTCTTAAACTGTTGGAATATTTGCTCACGCAGTTGTTGACGAAGTGGTGAAGGACCGAGCCTTTTCACTGCAAAAACTGAAATCTAAGCAAGTCATTCTGTGTTATTTTCAGTAAAATTTCTCTTACTATTCTTGATTTGAGTTACATTTACTAGACAAGGTCATAAAAATGTCTCATTTCAAGTTTTTAAAGACAAAAATCAGGTGTAAATTGCTTGTAACAAGTAAAATAAATCTGCCAATGGGATGAGATAAAAGATTCTTGTTTTAAGACATCTTTCTAATTCGTCTTATCCCATTGGCAGATTTTTTTGACTTGTTACAAGCAATTTACACCTCATTTTTGTCTTAAAAAACTTGAAATAAGACATTTTTATGACCTGCTCTGGTGAATGTGGCTCAAATTAAGAACAATAAGACAATTTTTACTACAAATAAGACAGAATGACTTGCTTAGATTTCCATTTTTGCAGTGTTGGGGATGATGCTCCTTTTATACCCAATCATGACACTCACCTGTTTAAATCAACCTGTTCACCTGTAGAGTGATGCCTCCCAGTCAAATTCCTCATATGTGTAAATGTAGTTGGTGAAAAAACTCAGCTCTGACTCTGATTTGACTGTAATTTGCATTTTTTCAGCTGCAGAAACTGTTTCAGAGTCAGGATTTTTTTTTACCACTAGGTGTCAGATAAAGCTCAGACTTGAATCTCGGTTTCTCCCACGTGTCCTCTCTCTCTCTCACTTCACCTTTTCATCACAGAAAACAACACCTGAATGAATATTTAATAAACCTGACACCTGTTTTTAAATCTAAATATAAGAATTTCAAGTGTTTGGAGGATTAAAAAGATAGAGTGGCGTCTTCAAAATGAGACGTCTTTAATAGTCTGAGTGAATCTTAGTGCAGGATTTTATGTTTTGAATTTAAAACAGTGTTGAAAGTCGAGTTGTTACTTCTCCCTACACACACACACACACACACACACACACACACACACACACACACACACACACACACACACACAAACACACAAACAAACTGTGAGGTGGAGTTTCGCGCTGACTTTGTTTCTCACAGGGATTTTTCTTTTTTTAGGATCAGATTGTACGACGTTCACCCTCATTAGCATCCTGTGTGTGTGTGTGTTTTCCATAGGGGTGCACTACACACACTCTAACACACACACACACACTTGAAGAGAGTCAGTATCTGCAGTGAAGTCATGACTCAGGCGTTATATTTGGCGTTGCTGATGTGTGGTCACGGTTCGGCGCTGGCTGTCATGAAGATGGATGAAGGAATCAGGAAAGTTATGAGTGATGAGTGTTTTTTTATTTATGTGAGAGTCAAACCAGCTTCTGTCAGCATCACACACTTAAGTCTGTGTGTGTGTGTGTGTGTGTGAGACAGGTGTGTGTTTCAGCCAGCACCTATGGGAACCCGATGTCCCCACACGCTGCTGCTGCTGCTGCTGCTGCAGAGAGCGAGCGGCTGTAAACAGGCCGTTAAAGCCGCTCGCTCTCAGGTGTCCACACACCGGTGTGACCTCCTGCTGCTGAGGGACGAGTCAGGCTGAAAATAAGCTCAACAGGAGGGGATCCACCTCTGAGGACCCCCTGCTGTGTGTGTGTGTGTGTGTGTGTGTGTGTGTGTGTGTGTATGAGACAGCTGCTGCAACCTGTTCGACCCCTGACACAAAAGAGTGGACGCACCAATAAACAAACTAATAAATAAACCAGTAAACTCAGAGCGATTCTTTTCTGCTGACACTCAGAAAAAGAAAAAATGTGATGGAACTAGAAATCTTTGGTGGAATAATCTAAACTAGTTTTTCAGAACCTTATTTAGGCCGTGTCCCCATTTTTACATCTTAATTCCCCAAACAAAATTTCTTTCTAGAATTAATGTCTCTGTAAATGATTGAGGTTTCATCCCTATAACAATGAAATAACTCCTGTTTTAAGAATCAGTTCTTTAAAGCCTCAACAAATGTTTTAGCCTTTAGCTTCTGTTTTAGCCTTAAGCTCATATTAAAGCCTGTAGCTCATGTTTTAGCCTTTTGCTCATGTTTTAGCCTTTAGCTCATGTTTTAGCCTTTAAGCTCATATTTTAGCCTTTAGCTCATGTTTTGGCCTTTAGCTCATGTATTAGCCTTTAGCTCATGTTTTAGCCTGTAGCTCATGTTTTAGCCTCAAGCTCGTGTTTTAGCCTCAAGCTCATGTTTTAATTTTTAGCTCATGCCTTTGCTTTTAGCTTCTGTTTTCGCCTTAAGCTTCGGTTGAAGCGTCAAGCTTTTGTTTTAGCCTTTAGCTCCTGTTTTAGCCTTTAGCTTCTGTTTTAGCCTTTAGCTCATGCTTTAGCCTTTAGCTCCTGTTTTAGCCTTAAGCTCATGTTTTAGCCTTTAGTCTCTGTTTTAGCCCTTAGCTCATGTTTAAGCCTCAAGCTCATGTTTTAGCCTTTAGCTCCTGTTTTAGCCTTAAGCTCATGTTTTAGCCTTTAGCTTCAGTTTTAGCCTTTAGCTCATGTTTTAGCCTTTAGCTTCAGTTTTAGCCTTTAGCTCATGTTTTAGACTTTAGCTCATGTTTTAGCCTTTAGCTCATATTTTAGCCTTTAGCTCATATTTTAGCCCATCACTCTTATTTCAGATTTTTCCCTTGTTTTTGTCTTTATCTTTTGTTTTAGCCTTTAGCTTCTGTTTTAGCCTGTAGCTCATGTTTTAGCCTGTAGCTCCTGTTTTAGCCTCTTGCTTCTGTTGTTTTAGCCTTTAGCTAATGTTTTAGCCTAAAGCTCATATTTTAGCCTTTCGCTTCTGTTTTAACCTGTAGCCCTTGTTTTCATCTTTATCTTTTGTTTTAGCCTTTAGCTTGTGTTTTCTTCTGTCCTAAATTATCCCTATATTTCTTTTACCCTCAATATACATTTCTGTTTTTTTAATGGTTCGTTTTCCTATATGTGCAAGCTGTTGGGTCAAACTTGTATCTTTAATACTAGAATATCATACATTGCTGTTATTTAAATATTCAAATTTACCGTCCTTGAGCAAAGTAGAAAAAATCTTAATCAAACGATGATTTTCTGAACGGAAACTCAGGCTTTACTTTCAGTCATGAACAGAAACATTAGTTTAAGAGGTAATCTTTACCGTGTTAAAAGTTTAGATATCAGCATCAATATCAGTGATTCTTGCCTTTTGTTTACTTGGTGTAAGATTGAAACCAAATTTTACAGTATCACACATCACTAATGTACGACGGAGTATTGGGGCCACAGTGAGGGAAAAAAAATGGGGGGAGGATTTTTTTTTCCCCCTCCTCCTCATCAAGTCAGTAAAGTCAAAATGTTGAGAATAAAGTCAAAATATAGTGTTGAGAATAAAGTTGAAATGTCGAGAATAAAGTATATTTCAACTTTATTCTCAACATTTCGACTTTATTCTCAACATTTCAACTTTATTCTCAACATTTCAACTTTATTCTCAACATTTCAANACACACACACACACACACACACACACACACACACACACACACACTGGGTTGAGTTTCCCTCACACAGCAGACAAGCCACAGTTATTTAGTCTGCCTCCCAGTTTGTTTGCCCACTGTCTTCTCTCCTTTGTTGCCGGGGCCTTAGGCTTTGTTTGATGGTAACTGCTGACTGTAACGAATGACATTTGCAGCTGGGAGGACGATGAGTGAGGTGAGAAAGGGTGAAGACGAAAATCCTGGAGGTGGTCGTGTTAGAAATGTTTCTGTTAACGTGTAAAAAAAAGCAACGACTGAATGAGTCGACTGGGAGAAAAACGTCCAATCACAGAGGAGCAGACGTGAAGCAATTCTTAAGATCAGTCGTTCTCCTGGCCCATTTTCTGCTGCACACACACACACACACACACACACAAACACACACACACTGATATCTCGCCAGACATTCAAACTGTCCCTCCCCTCCCCTTCTCTGTTCCTTGGACTGGAGCTCCAGTAAAGTACCTTTGGCAGCGAAGCTACAGAACGGCTTGTCCTCTCGATGCAGCCCCCCCCTCCACCCTCCACCCTCCACTCACAGCCTGCAGGACGGGGTGGGGGCTGGGGCATCTGGAGGGCAGCAATCAGTGCAGCTAATGGAAAGGGGGGGGGTTATTTTTAAGTGTTTAAACCCAATGATTTCATACTTAAACTCTAAGGGAGTGCTGAAACGTTCACTCTCCATCTGATCAGAAAACAAAGATCATTCGTCCTTTTAAAAGTGGAAATTCTCCCTGATGGACTATTAGTAAACACGCCAAGCCACAGGCCAAACTAATATAGTGTTTGCTGTATACAGACGCAGAGAGGGAGTGAGGGGGTTTGTTTGGAGTAGAGAGAGGGGGGGGGGGGTTGCAGAAATAAAATACAGCCCTACTTCTTACAGCAGGGTTCACTTTCTGCATCCATGAGCTGCTGCTGCTGCTGCTGCTGGAGGTCACGGCACATAGAGGCAGCCTGGATCCACTCCAGGAGGAAACACAAGACTCACACACACACACACACACACACACACACACACTGTAAAACCCAACAGCTCTCTGACTCAAAAGTTTGTAGTGTAGTTTAGTAGACGGCTACATTTAGCTCAGCTCCTCACAGCTCAGTGCTCTGAGATATGTCCTTACCGTGTAACGTTAGTGAATCTATTACTTAAAATTAATCTAATTTTGAGTTTTACTCTCAGAATCTCAACATTTTTTTCTCAAAAGTTTGATTTTTGTCCCAAAATTTTGACTTTTCCTTTCAAGATTTGACTTCTAACCTTCCAATCTGAATTTGCATCTCAGAATTTTGACTTTTTATCTTCCAAATTTGACTTTTCCCCCTCATAACTTTGACTCAATTATCTTGACATTTTGACTTTTATATGATGATATGATATGATATGTCCCTACCGTGTAACGTTAGTGAATCCTGGTTGTGTCCTACCAGTGCTCATCTACCAACTCCAACCTCACCAAGCAGAGCACATTTGTTGTTCCAGCACTTTATTCTAAGGGTTTCTGAAGTTGTTGTGATAACATTGAATTATAAATTGGCATTGTCTCAACTATGAAACATATTCAACTTCAAGTCCAAATAAATTGATAATGCATGCCCCCCTCATAATTTTGACGTAATTATCTTGACATTTTTGACTTTTATCTTGCAACTTGACTTTCCATCTCAAATCTTGACTGTACACCTCGGAATTTTGGCCTTTAATCTCAAAATTTTGACTTTTTATCCCAATATTTCAACTTAATTTTCTTTAAATATTGGATTGTACAGGATTAACATCTTGAAAAACACAAAACATTTTGGGAAATTTCATTAAATGCCACCAGACAGAATTTTACTTCCAACAAAGAAGGAATAGGAAAAATGATGTTTATGATGTTTAAGCCTTTAGCTCCTGTTTCAGTGTGTAACCATAAGTTTTAGCCTTTAGTTTGTTTTAGCCTTTAGCCTGTGCTCTATCACATTCCTGTTTATCTTTCTTCTGCTCTTCTGTCTCTTTTCTGTCAGCTCCTGTTTCCACCATTTCTAATAAGTTATAGAAATAGTTTTCAGCAGAGAAAAACTCAGACCTCTTTTCTCACTGATAGCCGTGGTGTTGTCATGGAGACCTTGACCTGGCGTAAATCAATCCAGTCCAGTTTAACCCAATCATAAAGCTGAGAAATAGCATTAAGAAATAACCTATTTTATAACAATCTCACTTTAATTTGGAGATTATGATGAGATCTATAAGTAGAAATCCCTCGTCTCTTCCTCTTGTTGAATTTGGAAGTATTTTGCACTTGTGCGATAAGAGTTGAAAAGTTCAGATAAATCCGGCATTTACATCGACAGGAAATCATCAAACATAATGTGACACTCGCCGCAGAGGAATGTAGTTATTTATAGTGGAAATGTTGGCTTCAAAGACCGTAAAGGAAATATAGCTTGTTTCATCTTTAAAGTTCAAAGTATAGACAGACAGGAAACAGCGACTGATTTATGCAGCAGTTATTCTGCAGTGATCTGTTCAAACCTGAGAGTCTATCAATAAAATGAAGAGCCAGGTTACGTTTGCTCTGCTTGGTGAGGTTGGAGTTGGTAGATGAGACCTGGTAGGACACAACCAGGATTCACTAATGTTACAAACTTATAAAGTTTGATTGTTCATGCTTAAACTCAAAGCTCAAATACATACACAACAGCGCTGTTCAACTGTTGATAACTACGTTTCAGATTCTCCTCGCAGTCACTTTAAGAAGTAAATAAGTTACAAACACAAAGATGCACCCGTCGGTCTCTGGTGAAAGTTGAGGTTTTGGCAGCGTGTCATTGATTCTGCATTGAGCGTGCTTTCACACAGTCAGCATCCTAAAAATAGCAGAGGGACTTTGGCACGCTGCCCTGACTCCTTAACTGTCAATAAGTTATCTTCTCCCTCCCACAAGCTCTAAAACCTCCACAGCCTCAGCCGTTAACCGCTCTGTCTCACAAACACCACAGGCCGACTGTAAATCACTCGGATATGAACAGACTTTCTCCATTCCTGTGTTCGCTCACACAGGGATGTGATCAATCCGTCCGTTTGTCGTGTCCGCTTTGATTTAAATACCAGAAAGTGTTTGCAGCGCGTTCATATCCCTGCTGCCGGGTTTGTTTTGTCTCCTCTTCAAGTTTTTATCTCAACTTCCCGTCTCTTCATCTCCTCTGGTTTACAGTTCATCCCTATCAATCCCCATCTTCCTCTCTGGCTCGTTGCTTCCAGCGCGACGCCTCCTCGCTTTGCTTTTGATGACAGTGGAAGATAATGTGATCTCTTGTGCTGTGACACCTCTTGTTTTTATTTTCCAGCTCTGAGGAATGTTGCTGTGCAAAGTTTGGCTGAACTCTGACTTCTGCAGGAGAAGTCATTTCTGTTGCAGCGTGAGGAACAGATCTTGGTGCGTGCAGGCGCAGCAGGAAGTTGGTGCATGTCCTGGTAACAGCTGCAGCTCTTTTTTAAAGCATGCACTCACGAAAAATAAAGCTCCCTGCTGTAAGATTTGGTTAATAATTCATGCAAAGTCCCAAAAAAGACAAAGAATATCACAAAACCTGAGAGGCTTTTCTGCAGCACAAACATCCACCTCCTGCACAGCTTTAGTTTATTTGTCATCAGTGTGCAGGCGCATTAAAACTAGACTCACCAAACTAGACTCGTTTTCCTAAACATTGTCCTACATTTTTGGTGGAAGTAAAATTCTGTCTGGTGGCATTTAATGAAATTTCCCAAAATGTGTTGTGTTGTTCAAGATGTTAATCCTGTACAATTCAATATTTAAAGAAAATTAAGTTGAAATATTGGGATAAAAAGTCAAAATTTTGAGATTAAAGGCCATAATTCTGAGGTATACAGTCAAGATTTGAGATGGAAAGTCACATTTGGAAGATAAAAAGTCAAAATTCTGAGATGCAAATTCAAAATTGGAAGGTTAAAAGTCAAATCTTGAGAGGAAAAGTCAAAATTTTGGGACGAAAATCAAAATTTTGAGAAAAAAATGTTGAGATTCTGAGAGTAAAACTCAAAATTTTTGGGATTGAAATGAAAAATTTTAGATTAAAAGTTAAAAATTTTGAGATGAAATGTCACAATTTGAGATTAAAAGTGTAAATTTTGAGGTTAGAAGTCTAAATTTTGAGATTAATAGTAATTTTGACAGTGAAATTAGCAATTTTTAGGTACAAAGTAAGAAAATCAGACAATGAAGTCCAAAGAAAAGGTCAAAGATTTTAGAATGAAATGTTTAAATTCTTAGATATTAATTCTGAATTATTTGATCATAAAGTAAAAATTATAAGATTGAAAGTGGAAATTTTTACTTGTTTTAATAAAAAATTTGACTTTCATCTTAAAATCTTGACTTATTATGGGCAAAAAAAAAAGTCACCAAAGCCATTTTTTCCTTATACATATCTTTTAACTGGTGGAAATTTGCCTCTTAGCTTTATTTATGTTTACATTACATAAACAGTAACGGAGTGTTTTAGATAAATGTTTAGGTTATGAAGCTACTTTGAGGATCTTTGGGGATTTTTGCAGGATCTCACAGAGGGGGGGTTGGGGGGGGGTCTTTGGGGGTTTTTTAGAATATGGTCGCCCCGGTTAAAGGTTACTGTAATGAAGACGGTGAGCTGGAATGTGGGGGGTTAACTGGGGTGAGGGGGTCAGGAGCTGGAGCAGGGACGGTTTTCCCCGACCATAACCTTTCCATTGACACAAGGCCGTGTGCCACGAACAGATGCCCCCGCAGCCAGGGTGAGAAACACCTCCCTCCCTCCCCCGCGGCGTCCCTGATGGTAAACAGGCTCCTGGTTCGATGGCAGACGATTGGCTGGATGTGGATTCCTGAATCAGTCGATACATGAACTCTCTCCTGTCGTGGTTTCGTGAAGCGTTCCTGTCGTTTCCACCCACACAGCTGGATATTCCACCGTGGGGACGTCAGGTCAAGTGGTGCAGCGGTGAAAGGCTCCACAGCAGCCTGATCGCATTACACGGGCCAACAGCCGTCACACAGCAGCGCTCTGTTCACAAACACGCTCCAAAAAGTGATTCTGCACATTCAGTATTCCAGCACTTTATTCTATTTCAATGTGACAAAATATTTCTGAAGTTGCAACTTCACGTCTAAATAAATCAGTAATGCATGTCGACCTAACAATCACCTTCGCCCCTCCTAGCTGTTTAGTTAAGCTACAGCTTTAAAGTCCAACCAAAGTCAGACAGGAGGACTTGAACAAACTGTCATCACTTGTGTATTTGTTTTGAAAGTGAGTGTGGATCTGATCTTACTTTAAACTCTGCTTTTCGTCCTTCAAGACAACTTTGACCAATATAACGTGATGAAAAAATCTATTTATCAACAGTTACGCTGTTGTTTGAAACATGACAACAAGAAACTTTGTAAGTTTGTTGTGTAGTTTAGTTGCCGGCGACATTTAGCTTAGCTACTCACAGCTCGGTGCTCTGAGACGTGTCCTTACCGGGTAACGTTAGTGAATCCTGGTTGTGTCCTACCAGGTCTCATCTACCAACTCCAACCTCACCAAGCAGAGCAAACGTAACCTGGCTCTTCATTTTATTGATAGACTCTCAGGTTTGAACAGATCACTGCAGAATAAAAGCTCCTGTTTCAGCCTTTAGCTTGAATACCGGCCCTTAGTTTGTGTTTCAGCCGTAATTTCATGTTTTAGCATCTAACGATAAGTTTTAGCGTTTTGCTTGTGTTTTAGCCTTTAACCCCTGTTTGAGCCTTAAAATGGTGTTTTAGGCTTTGGTCTTCAGTTTGTGTTGTGGTGTCTAACTATGAGTTTTAGCCCTTTAGCTTGTTTTTTAGTCCCTAACCTGTGTTTAATCTTGTTTGTGAATCCTGGTTGTGTCCTACCAGGTCTCATCTACCAACTCCAACCTCACCAAGCAGAGCAAACGTAACCTGGCTCTTCACTTTATTGATAGACTCTCAGGTTTGAACAGATCACTGCAGAATAACTGCTGCATGTGGACAGGAATCAGCATTAGCACAAACACATTAGAGACTATTTTAGCCTCTAGATTGTCTTTAGACTTTTAGGAAGCTTGGAATTTGTGTTTCGTTATTACCTTCTTAGCGCTGATGATCTTTTTTGAAATTGTGGATTTTGATCAGGCAAATATTTAAACGTGACTTCTTTGAGGTCACTAAAAAAAGTCTTCACAGGGACTTTAATCCAGGTAACTTGTTTTTGTGTTGCAACAACAAAAAGTATTTTTTAACCTAACGTAAAATTTTAAAGCAGCCTTTATGTCATACTTTTACTTTGATACAACAAATTACATTTAACAGTGTATGCTAAACCTCTGGTGACCTAAATGCACCATGGGGGTGTTGGGGGGGGGGGGTCACGGCAGGATGAGGGTTAAGTTCAATGTTGGACACAGTGGGGAGGAAATCATGTCTGAGTCAAAGGTCAGGGGTCACTGAGGGTCAAGTCTCGTCCTAAATCCTCAGTGAGGAAACTTTAACACGTAGGAAATTTTCTTTTTAACGTCTGCTCAGTTTCAAACAAGCTCAGCTGCAGAAATCCCACCGTATTCCTCAAAAACTTATCAAACGAGTTCCCACAAAGGGAAAGCTCAGAGGAAAACATAACATGGAGCCACCGCACTGTAAACGGTGCAGGGAGCTCTTTGGCAGACGAGCTTTCACATCCCCTTCTGTTGACAATCAATCTGGTTCCCCAACATAAAAGTCTGGCTGTGATGCGGCTGCAGTGAAACAGGATCCTGCAGACACGAACGAGAGAGAGAGAGAGAGAGAGAGAGAGAGAGAGGGAGGGAGGGAGCTGTGCATCGCTCTGCTCTGTCTCTGATCAACTTGACATGTGCGACTTGTGTCGACTCTTCGTCTTCGCTGGAAACCTCGCACGCCAATTTCAACAAACCCTGTAGTGAGGAGTGGGAGGCAGGAAGTGGGAGAGGATGAGAGAGGTTTATTAACACAGAAAGATTTCAGAGAGAAACAGCTCAATCTACAAGGTTGATTTTGAAATCCCCAACTCTATCTTGACAATAAAAACAGTTCAAAGTCTTAAAAAAAAGGAGCAATAACAATGTGCCGTAATAAAAACACAAACTCTTCTGTTTGACCCTTTTACAGGAATATTAAAACCATCAAACTTTCTTCTCCTGCCTCGCTGCTCACTTTCCTCATTTTCAGCTTCACTTTAGCCCCTCTCAGCTGTTTAACAAAGCTACAGCTTTAAAGTTGTACCCAGAATGCCTTTGTGCTCTGTGGCCAAACAAGAGGAAACGCAATTGCAAATTTAAACTCCACCTGTTTTAGGGATGTTTAGATTACAGTGGTTAAAGGGTGAAACTGAAAAGTGTTTTAGTGTTTTGGTAAATCATTTTTATAACCATCCTGAAACAAAAACTTAAGAAGAAAAACCTTTGGAAGAATTATTTTCTGAAATGGCATTTCAAGCCTGAAGCTCTTGTTTCAGCTTTTAGCTTTTGTTTGAGCCTGTGATTTAGCCTTTGGCTCATTTTTAAGACTTAACTCATGTTTTATTCTTTAGCTTTTGTTTAAGCATTTGACTCATATTTTGGTCCATGTTTCAGCCTTAAGTACAGTAAAACCTTCGACTCAAGTTTCAACGTTTAGCTGGCGTTTCAGCTTCTAGCTCCTGTTTCAGTCTTTAGCTTGTGTTTTAGCCTTTAGCTCCTGTTTTCGCCTTTAGCTTGTGTTTTTGTGTTTTGTTCGTGTTTTAGCCTTTAGCTTGTGTTTTAGCCTTTAGCTTGTGTTTTAGCCTTTAGCTTGTGTTTTAGCCTTTAGCTTGTGTTTTAGCCTTTAGCTCCTGTTTTAGCCTTTAGCTCCTGTTTTTGCGTTTTGTTCATGTTTCAGCCTTTAGCTTGTGTTTTAGCCTTTAGCTTGTGTTTTAGCCTTTAGCTCCTGTTTTTGTGTTTTGTTCGTGTTTTAGCTTTTAGCTCCTGTTTTTGTGTTTTGTTTATGTTTCAGCCTGTAGCTTGTGTTTTAGTCTTTAGCTCCTGTTTTTGCCTTTAGCTCCTGTTTTAGCCTTTAGCTTGTGTTTTAGCCTTTAGCTCCTGTTTTTGCCTTTAGCTCCTGTTTTTGCCTTTAGCTCCTGTTTTAGCCTTTAGCTTGTGTTTCAGCCTTTAGCTCCTGTTTTTGCGTTTTGTCCGCGATTTAGCCTTCAGCTCATGTGTTAGCATTGATTTCTGTTTTAGCCTTTACCTAAGGTCAGAATCACCAACTTTTTTGAAGTTGGTGATTCCTTCCCCCACCTGAAGGCCATGAAAGCTACGGAAAGATCCTATGAGATGGTAATATCTAGCTCCTTAAACTGAACTTTTGTTTTAGCTTTGAGCTCATAATCTGGCCCATATTTCAGCCTTAAACCTGTAATAAACCTTTATTACAAGTTTCAACTTTTAGCTCCTGTTTTAGCCTTTAGCCTGTGCTCTATCTCTCTCCTGTTTATCTTCTTTCTTCTCTTCCGTCTCTTTTCTGTCAGACAGTCCAGCTCCTGTTTCCGTCATTTCTACTAAAAAAAATGTATATGTTATAGAGACTTTGATTTGCCGTAAATCAATCTGACCTGATTGAGAAGCTTGGAATTAGGTAGAAATAACCTTTTTTTTAGTGCTGATAATCTCATTTGGAGGTTTGGTTTTGGATTAGGCAGATACCTAGATATGAGACTTTTTTAAAAGACCATTTAAAAAGTCCTCACAGTCCCTTTAAATTTGCGATTTGAAGTTTTCAGTGAAGGATTAACGACTCATCGTTGGTATCAGGAGCTGGATTCCTCCTCCACTCCTGTTTGGCTGCTGTTCGTCCTGGGAGCTCGACCAAATCATCTGCCCTTCTCCTGATCCGGTGCCTCAACCTGACACACTGTATCAGGTTATCTCGCATGCATCCAAGTGTGTGTGTGTGTGTGTGAGTGAGTGTGTGTGTATTAATGGAGAGTCATGTGTCATCTCCTGGAAAGACAAGCGGAGGATGAAAGAGAAGGTGATTGTCTCTTCCTTCAGGTGAGAAACATCCAGATGTGTTTCTGCTTTTTTGTTTCTGCCACAATCCATATTTGGAGGGAGGGCTTTGATTCTCTTTCTTTCTTTCTTTTTTTTTTTTCAGCGTGGGCCGAGAGAGTGAGCTCTAAAAATAAAACACATGTTCCTCCAGGTCTGTGGGATGAAGGGGCCCCTGGGGTATTGTTTTGGGATATGGGGGAGGACAGGGAGGATCTGGCCTGGAGAGAGAGTCTGCAGAGTGGATACAGACGGAGGGAGAGCAGGGGGCAGGGCTGCGAGACTTTCAAGAAGTAGTTGAGGAAATATTCTCTTGCAAAGACGAGTGTGTGCAATGTATTTTGCAAACCTGCATGTTCACAGGAGGAGAAATGAATTCCAGTAACAAGTGAAGGTTCATATGTGGGGCAGTGTGTGTGTGTGTGTGTGCAGGATGGGGTGAGGGGCGGCGAGGATTACTGTCAATAACGTGGAGCTGAAAAGGTGAATCCATGAGCTCCTCATTGATCCACGAAGCCTTCAGGGCGTCACTTAAAAAAAGAGTCAGAGTAATGTGTCCATCAAGCGTAGAAGCTCTGCTCGGAGAGGGAAGAGTTACAAGCAGCTGACTGAGACGTGTGGGGGAAGTTAGCACTGAGAGAAAAAGAGAAAGAGAGAGAGAGAGAGAGGGGGGGAGAAGGGGAAATGCAGGGATATTGAGGGAGAAATAAGCATGAGTGCAGAGGGGGCTGCATGTATCACGTGTCTGGATTTAGCACCAGAACTTCTACCTCCTACTGCTGCATCTTTGCAGACTGTTCAGCAAAGTGGAAGAGGAAAGAGAGGGGCGAGGGAGAGAGAGAGTGTGAGAGAATGCAGGAAAAGAAAGAAAAAGAGGGCAAAGTTAAAGAAATAACCAACCAAATACAAGTCATGATTAGTGGTGAATCTAATCTCCAGTTATAAGTAAAGTGTAAAGAGTGCAAGAGTTCCATGCATCAACATCATTAACCTTTACTCTTCACGTTTCCCTTATTGATTCTTTATATTATTTATTATTTTATTTCATTTAATGCACATATAAAAGGTAATGCAGAAAGAAAAAAACTGAGCAAAGCAGCAAACAGTTGCTACAAAGATGTGCAGGAGGGGCCAAAAAAATTAAAACCTTCAGGGCTTGTTGAGTCCTGAGCAAAAATACAATATATTAACACACATACATTCATTCATATACACATGGGTCAATGAGGTGACGTCCCCTTTTTTTGTGTCCGAGTGCAATATTTCCTTCCATCATGAATTGAGTATTTCATCACATGTATTTCTTTATTCTATGAAACCTGTGTTATTTGAACACATCTTTAAACTATTAAAATATAACATGTTTTTTTGTGTTTTGGTTCCTCAAACCCCCAAAATGTCAGGTGGTGCAACCGTCCTGACAAGTATCCACAGTAATTAAACTCTAAAAATTGAATGTCAGTTATTGGAAATGGAAATTAAAAATACAGTGGCATTATTTTATGCTTCAACCTTTTTAAATGAAACATTCTTTGCAAATAAAAAGAACTTTAAAGCTGTTGAGAAATGTAAAAAACTTTTTGTCCCGTAATTTTCACCTTGTCAAATGTCAGGGTGGTGCAACCGTAACATTAGACTTTTATTTTAAAGTGAAGAGAATAAAACAGGAAACAGGAAACTGCATCAGCCAGAGGAGCCCAAATGACATTTGTGACCAAGTGGAAAAGTTTGTAGATTTCTCTGAAATACTGATAAAAAAGGTTTTTTCACTTCATTGGTGACTGGAACAATTTCCATGTCAGGTGGTACAACCAATGTAATAATGTGAAATGTTATTTTAACATCAAATTATTTATCTTATTCACAAATAAAAGAAATGAAACACACAAAATGAAAATGTATGAGTCACTACAGACACTTGAGAGATACTTGCCAATAATTTCACACAGAAAAAATAACAGGAACATATAAATATATTTTCATATATTTGGTTGCTCCACCTGACATTTTTGGGTGCTCAAATTAAAAATACTAAAAAATAATGAACGTAAAAACTTTGAAATGTTGGTCAACTACTGAAATCTGTTAGAAAACATAATTCTTCTCTCAGAAATATGTTTTTTATCCATTTTCAAAGAACTTGCATAAAAAGAATTTGCATGAAAAGCATCAAATGTGCTCAGTGTTCATGCACAGTCTGATGATGAAGCTGCAGATCCGCAGACAGACTGGAACAACGTGGTGTCTCATGTTACCTGTTCACTGAGTAACATCCTCTCTTCAGGATGTAGCTGCTCTGAGAGTGTAAAGGGGGCGTGTCCTACTTCTGCGTCATTCCAGGGAGTGTCTGCGCCCAGCCAATCACGCAGCAGCTGCGAGGTCGATGGGTGGAGTCGCCCCTCCCACTCTGCCCTGTCCCAGCTGCAGCACGCTTTTGTTCAAACTCAGATGTCAGAGAGTCGGAGCTGGTACAGAGGTTTGCTTTGATGAGGAGGAGGATTTTCACAAACCTGACACAACCACACTCCTCTTCTCTTTCTCTTCCTCTCCGGGTGTTTCTGTCTCACTCTGCCACCTTTGGAGCCTCTGACTATTTTTACTCTGATCGGCTGAAGTTACGCACGCAGGGACGCGGAGGTTTCACCAAGTGGAGTCCTGGAAGAGAAGAGGGGAGGATTTTCCTGGAACCGGTTTCCTCGTCAGTTTTTGTTGGAGTGTAACTGCTGTCATGTGTAGTTAGGTGTCTTATTCATCCCTCACATACAGGAGAAAGTGAGCTTTTATGCCTTCTCTTCATCCTCCTGCTCGCTGGATATCCATGGAGAGGAGGACCTGTGCGCTTTTACGCAGCTCTTGGAGTTACTTGCAGCCGAGGAAACATCGTGTGTGTTGAAACTGAAAAGCAGAAGAAGCAGAAGAAGAAGAAGAAGAAGCTCATTTGAATGCCTTTGCTCGGAGTTTGCTGGTTTCTTTGCTGCAGGCAGGGCTTCAGTTTGCTCGGACGGGACTATGGGGAGAAAGAGGAGGAAGAGTCGTTTGAATTGCGCAACAAGGAGGAGCTGACTCCCAATGGACGGGTACAGACTACACCTGCACCACACGAACACACACTAAGATTTGTCTCTTAAAGCAGGTGTATTGACTCTAGAAAGTGTCCACTTCTTGTTATTCCTGGATAAAATCAGAGAGTTTTGATAGTGGTGCCAAAAAAGAGACAAAAATTCAATCACAATATCTGAGCTCAGGTGATTTTCCTGCACTGCAGAATAATACAGTGTGCGTTTTTGACTCATGCAACATTAAGTAAGCCCCTCACCCCTCACACACACATGCACACACACTCTCTCTCTCTCTCTCTGATGCAAGCTGAGTGTGTTGAACTGGTCCTGTGTGTTTGGCCTCCCCTTCGCTCCATTGCAAATAAGACTGTGGCCTTGTCTTCTCTGTAATGTTAGTCATCTGATCAGGCACAGAGAGTTCAGCATTGTCCACCCACTTGTGAGGGGGCATTGTTGCTCTGGATCGAGGTAGATGACCCAGCGCACAACTCTTTTCAAGTTCAGCCTCTGAGAAAAATCCTCTTCTAACTCTGTCCTCACATCACACCTTTTTACCGACCGCTTTAAAATCTACTTTAAACTATTAAAGCCTCACATGGGGTTGAAAAAATAACTGAGCTCAGTTTTTATCAACAGTTACACTCACTTATTAAGCTTATTAAGTTTGTAGCATAGTTTAGTAGCCGAGTACATTCAACTTAGCTACTCACAGCTCGGTGCTCTGAGACGTGTCCTTACCGGGTAACATTAGTGAATCCTGGTTGTGTCCTACCAGGTCTCATCTACCAACTCCAACCTCACCAAGCAGAGCACATTTGTTGTTCCAGCACTTTATTCTAAGGATTTCTGAAGTTGTTGTGATAACATTGAATTATAAATTGGCATTGTCTCAACTATGAAACATATTCAACTTCAAGTCCAAATAAATCGATAATGCATGTCGACCTTACAGTCACATTAGCCCCTCCCAGCTGTTTAGTTAAGCTACAGCTTTAAAGTCGAACCAAAGTCAACCAAACTCAGACAGGAGGACTTGAACAAACTGTCATCACTTGTGTATTTGTTTTGAAAGTGAAAGGGGATCTGATCTTACTTTAAACTCTACTTTTCTTCCTTCAAGACAACTTTTTACCAAAACAAAGTAACAAGAAAATGTACTTATCAACTGTTTTGTAGCTCTGATGTTTGAAACATGACAACAAGAAACTTTGTAAGTTTGTAGGGAAGTTTAGTTGCCAGCTACATTCAGCTTAGCTCCTCACAGCTCAGTGCTCTGATACATGTCTGTAACGTTAGTGAATCCTGGTTGTGTCCTACCAGGTCTCATCTACCAACTCCAACCTCACCAAGCAGAGCAAACGTAACCTGGCTCTTCATTTTATTGATAGACTCTCAGGTTTGAACAGATCACTGCAGAATAAAAACTCCTGATTTCGCCTTTGGTTCATTTTTATAACCTTCAGTTTGTGTTTTGGCGTGTAACAATGAGTTTGAGCCATTTAGCTCAGTTTTTAGTCCCTAATCTGTGTTTAAGTCTTTAGCTGGCTAAAGACCATTTAGCCTGTATTCAGCTTTTAGCTTGTGTTTTTATCTCTAAGTATAAGTTGTAGCCTTTCGTTCATGTTTTAGCCTCAAGCTGTTATTGCCTTTAGTTTGTGTTTTAGTGTTAAGCTCATGTTTTAGCATCTTACTATAGGTTTTAGCTCTTTCCTCATGTTGTTGCCTTTAGCTTTGAGTTTGTTTATTAACCTTCAGTTTGTGTTTTGGCATCTGACTATGAATTTTAGCCTTTTAGCAGTGTTTTAGCCTTGAGCCCTTGTTATTTTTTTGCTCGTTTTTCAGTCCCTAACATGTGTTTAAGTCTTTAGAAAGCTTTATATATATAACCTTTAGCCTCTATTTCAGCCACTAGTTTGTGTTTTAGCTTTTTGCTCATGTTTTAGACACAGACTATAATTTTTAGCCTTTAGCCTGTGCTCTATCTCTCTCCTGGTTATCTTTCTTCTTGTCTTCTGTCTCTTTTCAGTCAGACAGTCCAGCTCCTGTTTCCATTATAACTACTTAATAAATCACAGAAATCATTTCAAGCAGAGAAACACGGATCTCTATTCTCACTGTCTTCCTGGTTGGATGACTAATCTGCCTCTTTCATTGGTTAAATCATGATAAACTGACCCCCTTCAAATGTCTGTGCACGCCTCTGGTTATGACTGTTAGAAAGCGTTACTGAAGGTGTGCTATAGGTGAGATATGGCATTAAGTTCACGTCCTAAAGTAAGGTTAGAAACGATTACATTAGTCGTTGAACCTCGTAGATGACAGTGACGCCGCTCTTCCTCGCAGACTTCTTATCTATTTATTGGCTCTTTTGTCTGTTTGCAACCAACCAGTGTTGTGCCGCCGCCACCGCCGCTGCAGCGCTTTGCATGAAATGGTCGGGGAACAGATAAGTGGTGCACGGTTATTTCCTCAACAGAAGTCAAACAGCAGCAGAAGCTTCAGATAAGAACAACATCTGCTGCTCAGCGGCATCAGCAGAGGTGTCGGTGTCGCGCTCCTCTTCTTGGCAAACGGCCCCGTCGCTCTTATGGAGCACCATCTGGTTTGTCCAAAGTCTGCTCCATATTCATGATCAATACAAGATCACAGGTCCCGGTGGGGGGGCTCACGGCCTTTGAAAGTGATACCCAGAGGTCTCTTTTTCCTGTAACTTTCCAGTATCCCTCATTAAAGTGGAACCAAAGGAGTCCGCTCCTTCTGGTACGACTCTGCTTTATTGAACTGTTGATGGATCGTTTGGATCAGAGCTTCACGAGATAATAAAATCAGCTTCAGAAAATGTTTTTGGCCTACTTTTAGTCCCTCTAAAATGACAAATATGACATTCAATTTGAAGATAAGAGTAATTCCTTTGACGTTTCGCCTCTTAAAGCTGAGAAAATGCAGCTGACATTCATTCAGTTTGTTGATGTGCTTTGTTACATCACTCATCAGATTTGTTGATTTGATTTCTGCTTAGAAAGTTTTGTTGAATTATGGCATGTGTTTGACTTGTTTTGGACCATAAAGATCAGTCTCCATCATTTAGTTTGGCCTACTTAGTTTATCACATTAGCACTAACAGGGGGAATAACATCAGTCTGATGTAACTGAAGAGTTTTATCTGCAGGCAGCGTTGTCTCTTTAAGACCTTACACGTCAAATAATCATGTGATTACTTATCTCTATATTTGCATTATGGGATAATTTTAAGTTCCCCATCGTATGTGTTGATTCATACAGCAAATTTGATATCATTCACACTATTGAATGAGATTTTCATTGTTTTTCATTCTAGTTTTGGATAAGAAAAACACAAATATGAGGGAAAAAAGAAGGATTGTAGCGAAATCAAGCCAAAAAAATCCTCAAAAGAAACAATCTAGGTGTTTAAAAGAGGCAAAACAGCAAAGAGTAGCAATAAAACTTAGTTTCAAGAAGTAAAACCTGCCAAAAAAGAAACACAAAATGGCATTTAGATTGGGATAAAACCTGGAAATACTTGAAAAGTAGCAAGGAATGGTCCAAAAATGGCAGAAGAGAGTGAAAAATTACAAAAATGGGTCAAAAAGCGACACAAATTATCAAGAAAATTCAGCAGGTAGCCAAAATGGTGAATATAGTGATACAAAAACTGTGAAAAGAGGTAAAAAAAATGGCCAAAGTCAACAAAAATGGTGTTTAGGTTGGGACTAAAGTTGTGAAATAGTCAGCTTGTTTGAAAATATGATCCAAAAGTGGCAAAAAAAAGAAACATTACTAAAATGACCTAATGTGAAAAATGGTAAAAATGGCCAAAGTCAACAAAAATGGCAAGAAAGGCTGGATTACACTTGGCAAATGGTCAGTTTGTTTCAAGAAAATGGCTAAATACCAAAAGTGGCAATAAAAGAAGAGTGAAAAGTGTAAAAAATGGGCAGAAAAATTGTGAGTGAACCTGTACAATAGTCAGAAAGTATTAAAAAAAAGGTCTAGAAGTGGCAAAAAAGAGTGAAAAATGACTAGAAAGGCCAAAAAGCAACAAAAATTTGCAAGAAAATTTTGGAGGAAAAATTTGGAAAGTAGCAAAAATGTTAAAAAAGTGGTAAAAAATGAGCAGAGTCAACTAAAATAGCAAGAAAGTTGGGATTCAACTAGGAAAATAGTTAGTAAGTTACAAAAATGGTCTAAAAGTGGCAAAAATGGGCAGGAAAATTGGGTGTGAACCTGGAAAATAGTGAGAAAGTTTCAAAAAAATGTTCCAAAAGTGATAAAAAAAGAAGGTAAAAGTGGTTAAAATGTGTAAAAATCAGTCCCAGTTGTAGTGGTAGTGGGTTGTTGTTGTTGTTGTGCTGTAATTAATGAAACTGTTCATGTTCTACAATGTTGTTGAAAAACATAAGATAGGAACCTAGAAATAATTGCACCTGAAATCGTTGTTGCAATATGGGAAGTAATAATCACAATTAGGTTAATTTTGTAAATTGTTCCGCCTTGTTCCTTATCTCAGATCCTGTTTCCTCCTGTGTCAATAGTTCAATAATAATCAGTGAACAGTTGATCCCCTCCTCCAATCAGCTGACCCACCCCCAGTCCATTACCCCCCTCCCCCCTGAGCGTACACATGTACTGGTGATGTTTGGTTTTCTGGTGTCAACAGTAAGAGGGGGCAGGGGCCTGAAGATGCTCCCAAGGAAACCCCCCCCCCCCCTCCCTCAGGGCGCCACGCCATCGTTTACTCAGCGTGCTCCAAACCACGTTAGCAGACAGCAGGTTGGACCTCCCTGGGAGCGTGCGTGTGCGTCTCCACAACGCCGCAACGCTCCATTTAGTCGGCTCCTCTCCAACGCCTGCCAGGGATTAAAAGCCACAGGCCTGGTGGAGTCTTCTTGGTCTTCTTCTTCTTCTTCTTCTTCTTCTTCTTTTTCGCCGTGATCTGTGTTGTTTTCCAACGCGCTGCCAGAGGATCCCTCCATGTGCAGCAGGGCCAGCGCCAAAGCCACAGACAGCGCACTGTTCCTGCTCCCTGTTCCTGAGGTTGGAACCATGAGTCAGTGCTGACGCCGGTGAAGCTCGCTCCTTGAGAGCAAAGGAGCATGTCAGAGGCTTTTCTTCGTGTTTACAGTCCTCATTCAAAGAAAACGACTCTCCAACAGCTGCTCAAACAGTCACATGGAGCTGAATGCCTCCAGTGTTGGTACAGGCAGGCACAGATTTCAGGACGGGACCGCCGTCATTCTCCTGTCCTTCCCTGTTTCCTCTCACACTTCCTCCACTTTTTATGTAACATTAAGTCACTTTTACCAATAAAGTACCACCGCAGAGAGTTTAACCCCTTACATCCAACCTGATACTCACCTATGTACCATAATATGTTTCAGAGCTTATAACTGAAAACCAAAGATAAAATTCATCAGTGACACCTCAATTTGAAAGATTGAAATCTCTAGTTTCAGAAAATGTCATGCTTTAAAGTCCATATTAGGATAAATGCAGCTGAAACACTTTTTTCCTCTTTGATTTTTAGAACCATTTTTGAAAATCAATCGCTTCAAGATGCTTCATACCAGACATAAAACATCCTCCTCATCACTTCTACACCTTCTCATCTACATCTGGGTGTGATTTGAGCTTTCTAGGTAAAACTTTGTAGGAGTTAGAGAGTTTTTGGTCTCAGGCGACCAAACACCAGGCAGAGTTGTACTCACTTTCCATGCAAACAAAACCAGCTTGGTCAGAGCTCTGTGTCATCTTTTTAGTCAACTTAGCTCTCTTTGTGGAAAGGTTCAACAAAAATCATGAAATCGTAGTTCACACTCATTGATTGTACCACTTTGTGAACATGAATGAAGATGCATGGGAATAAATAGGTCTCTCCGGTAATCTAAATGGCTACAGCTGGCTTTATGTGCAGGATGAGGTTATTGGTTAAATGGAAGCGTGAGTGACAGGCCTGTTAGCCAATAAACGACCCTCTAATAGAGATATTACACAAGACCAGTCAAGCAGGGAGCACTTGTTGTCTATCACAAGCTGTCCTGGGATGAAAACTCACTTTAGTCTTGCAGCTAGAACCCTGTTGAAAACAAAGACTTGCAGCTTTGTCAGATTGACATTGAGGAGGAAATGCTCTAAGACTGTGAAGCTGCTGTTATTGATGAGAACGGACACGACAGACAGACAAA
>RPOG01003095.1:52410-72393 GCA_008086565.1 Thalassoma bifasciatum | reverse complement strand
TCACACAGAAAAAATAACAGGAACATATAAATATATTTTCATATATTTGGTTGCACCACCTGACATTTTTGGGTGCTCAAATTAAAAATACTAAAAAATAATGAACCTAAAAACTTTGAAATGTTGGTCAACTACTGAAATCTGTTAGAAAACATAATTCTTCTCTCAGAAATATGTTTTTATCCATTTTAAAAATAAGTTTTTAGACCCTCTTTTTGTCATTGACCCATATTTGTGTGAAGGAGGAGGATGGATGTGTGTGATGGAGATAATTGATCTGATAAGCCTCTTCTTCTTCCTCTTCTTCTTCTTCCTTCAGTCGCTTAAACTCAAACAGCTTCTTTATTTCTGACCCTGCAGCTTCATGTATCTAAATAAACTGAATTATACTTCATGTTACTGTGTTTTTATTATGGTGATAATAAACGGGCTCATCATCAGAAACAGACGCAGGTTTGATCCCGTTACTCTCTGTCTCTATTTCTCTCTGTTTTTCAGTCTTTTTTTACACAAACCTGTGAAGATGTCGCTCTCTTTCTTCTGTTTCCGGTCTCTCTGCGCCTTCAGCTGCTCGGAAAAAACATCTTTTCAATGAAAAATCTCTTAAATCCCCGTATTTCAGCGGCTCCTGTGCTTCTTCTGTTTCTTTCGCTCCGTTTATTTCAGGACGCGTCTTCCCGCAGCTCGGAGCGTCACCGCGCATGCGCACACGTCCTGTTCAGGAGGTTCGGATTTCAAAATAAAAGCACATGGCGAAAGCAAACTGAATGGAAGCCTAGTGGGGCCAATTAAAAACCAACAAAAACTACAGCATGTAGATTTAACCTTTTTTCTCATTCTAATTTTGATTATAGATAAAAAGTTAAAATTTGAGATAAAAACTAAAAATTTTAAAATGATGAAGTTAAAAATAGTTAGATGATAAAATAAATAATTAAGAGTTGAAACTGAAGTTGAAACTTTGCATCCATACATTTTTTACTGCTTTCTATATTAAAAACAAGTTGATTTTTTTTTTTTTATAAATGCTCAAATCTCGAGTTAACAGAGCTAAAAAAAAAAAGCAAAAAAAACACAAATATGCCCAAATTAGCTAATTTATTATCATCAAATGAGTATAAATTGATTCGTGAACAAAAAAATAAGCCTGGTTAAGTTTCAGGACAAAAATAAGTTACCGAAAAAAATGTTTTGACAATTTAAAATCATAGATAACTGTAAAACAAATAAAAAATATAAGACATTAAAAACTGATGCATTATCATGTGAAAATGAAAACTGAAAAATTAAATTTAGATGCATGTCATGTTGCAGCTTCTGTAGAAAAGTGCAATAATGTGTTATTGTTTTGATACATGAAAACATTGTATTAGTTCTGATATTTGCTGTAACATGAGTTAAAACTGTTTAAAGTGGAAATTACTTCAATAACAATAATAAAAACCAAACTCAGGTTTACGGGGTGCTAAGCCAAAAGTTTTATTTCTCTTTCTGGTCCTTTCTCCATAGCACAATAATAACAAAACTCACTTTTCAAGTACAGGAATCATTGTGGAGAGTTTCTGGAGGACAGTATCAGCACGTAAATACAGTATTTTAATCGCACAGTGAGAGAAAAAGGTTTTTCATGATCGTTCAGTTTCACCTACAGTTTTTAACAGATCAGTAAACATAGAGAAGAAGAAGAAATCAAAGCTGAAACTCTGAGTTATGACACTGAAACACCTGATTTACTCTCAGGTTAATGAAAGAATATTTAGAGTTAAACTGATGTGAAAAGCTGCTCTTTAATATGGAAAGTTTTATCAACTTCCTGTAACAGTTAGTGATCGTTTTTGGTCCAGATATTAATTTAATGTTATATTTTGTATTTATTATCAGCTGGTTTACACATGAGGCTTTTAATAACCTGGGAAAACATGTGATAACTGTTTTTTAGAAAGAAAAAAAATAAAATCTAGCATAATTTTCCGTTTTTGTATAAATTTCTGACTTTTGGTCAAACAGTTTTGACTTTTAATCCAAATCTTTTTACTTCTGATGGAATAATTACGACTTTGTACCTCAAATTTGTGACTCTTTATCTGATATATATAAGACTCTTTATCCTAATTATTGACTTTTGAGCTGATATTTTGGCATATTATCCAAAAAATGTGGACTTTTGAGCTAATAATTTGACTTTAACCTCATTTTAAAAACTTTTTACCTCAAATTTATGACTTTAGATCTAATAATTTTGATTTTTAACCTCATTTTTTGACATTTTTATTTGACAAACTCTGATCTTTTTAATCTCAAAATTGAGACTCTTTATCCTATATATATGACTCTTTCTCCTAACTATTGACTTTTGATCTGGTAATTTGACTTTTTACCTCATTTATACAACTTTTTGCGTCACATTTTGACTGTTATATCAATTTTTTGAGTCTTGATCCCATATGTATGGCAAGTTATACTAATTATTGACTTTCGATTCAGTAATTTGGCTTTTTATCTCAAATTTGGGACTTTTAATCCAATAATTATGGCTTTTACCTATTTTTTATTTATTTTTTTTACTTGAGCTTCTGTAAATTTCAGATTAGTTTCACAGCTCAAATTGTCTTTGTACGTCTCCTTTTCAAAGTCTCTTTGTACGTTTCTCGTCGACTCTGTACCTCACTAAGACTGTTTGTAGAGTTTTCTAAAGACGACGTCTTTCTCCTCGTTTTCCTGATTTGGACGTGTGTGTGTGTGTGTGTGTGTGTGGACGTGTGTGTGTGTGAGTTAATGCAAAATAAAGACAAATAAATATAATCAAGTATAAAACTCTGGGAAACACTGTCCCCGATAAGTTGTTCCACCTCACGAGTGAAATATGAGAGTCACTGCTCCCGATAAATACTGTGTGTGAATGTGTGTGAGTGTGTGTGTGAATGTGTGTGAGTGTGTGTGTGAATGTGTGTGTGACCATCTGTTTTTGATGGCAGTGACGAGACAGTAATACCTTCAGTGACGAGGGCTATTACAAAAATAAAATTTCATACCTTCCGTGACGAGGGCTAATGAAACAGAAACATTGTTGTCGAGGTTTCCTTTTTCAATTTGTAACCGATCCGCTCGAACGTTTGTGGATTTTTTTAAATAAAAATCTGCAAATTTATGTCTGAGCTTTGTGTCAACCATTTATTATTTCATGTTTTAATTTTTGACACAGATTTTTTTTAGATTCTTCCTGACATTAGCGCGGGAAAAAAACATCACACGACCTTTGTTTCTCTGTTCAAACGACGCTTTCTTTAGCTGCTTTAAAACAATAATCGTGATTTTTATATTTGAGATCTGGAGGAGGATTATTAAACTGCAGGAAATTGGAAATTTGAGCTTAAATGTTGCACTGACTGGATTCAGACATCAAAATATGACTTTTTTTTTTACATCTTAACTAAAAAAAAACACAAACAGCCTGTGAGCTCTGCTGAGATTTTTTTCCTTTAAGACGCTTTAATTCCTCTCCTGAGATGTGACTGATGGTTCAACTGGAAAAGTGTTTGTCTTATTATTATTCAAGAAATGTCGTAAAATGTCTTATTTCAAGATATCAGGGATAATTAAAGCCGCAAGCAGCGATAAACACAGATAGATACTTTAACTCGACCTCTGAGTCGAAGAAAATGTTTTACGAACTCTCACTACAAAGTTAAACTCTTTTAACTTCTTTGAAAAATCATTTGACACCTACAGGCCACCGTACATCATCATCCAAACTTAAACTGCATTAATAATTCCTGTTTTCTGTGACAGGCGGTAGAAATGGAAGATTAAGTTCACACACACACACACACGGAGTGAAAACATGAACGATTAAACTAATTTTGCTTTTTTTTCTGGTTTGTTTTTAAAGTTTAGAGTCTGTTAAACATCCTCCTCCAACTCAAAAAAAGTTGAAAAAATGTCTTATTTCAAGATATCAGGGATAATTAACTTATTGAAATTATTTAACAAACTGATCAAAAATCATTCAGCTGATTCTGGACGTACGTTTCAGTAACAACCGTTAAATAGAGGCTTCACTACGGTGGCCTGTAAGTGTCAGAAAAAGAGTTGTGGTTTCAGACACAGACACAGAAAAGCTCCATTTATCAGAAATGTTGTTAAACTTCTACTCAAAGTTAATCATCTGACACCTACAGGCCACCGTACATCATCAACCAGAATCAAACTGCTGTGAATAATTCTGGTTTTCTGTAACAGGAGGTAGAAATGAATGATTGGAGTTCACACACACACATGGGAAAAATAATTTTCTGTTTTGTTTTTGAAGTTTAGAGTCTGTTTAAAATCCTCCTCCAACTCAAGCGAAGTTTTCTGGATATTTGCGTCGACACAAAAACGAGAGCCTGCTCTTTTCTTCTGTCAGCACATTAACGGAGAAACGAAGGTCGTGACGGACGAACGAACGCGTCGCTGCGTTAAGTCGGCGTTGGCGTCGGCTGGAGTCGTGTGTGTAGCAGATGCTGCCGTAGCTTGAGACAGTATAACCGTCATAATTATGGAAGGCACTGCTTCCGATAACGTCGTATAAAAAGACAAAAGAATACTTTTATAGCGGACACTGCCGCTGATAAAAAACTGAAGTAGAAATAAGGAGCGACGCTTTACTTTACAGGTCTGCACTTTTCATCAGTCAGGGAATCAGACAATCTATTTTTGTTTTTCTTTAAAATTTCTCACAAATTATGAGATGATAACTTCTTTAAAATAACGCCAAAATCTAATTATAAGCAAAGTCACAATTGGTCAGTATCTGAGTTTTCCAATGTATTTGAATTATCCTCCAAATTTCAAAGTAAGTTTGTGACAAAATGACAACAAAATGTATGGAAGATTATCCCAACATAAATAAATACAGACAAATTTCCTTTATTATGTTTGTAAAAGGGCTTTTGTTTAATTACTAATTTTTACTCCTTAATCTTATTTTTTTCTGTCTGTGTTGTTTTTAAATCCTCAATGTAAAGCACTTTGAGTTTCCTTGTAATGAAATGTGCTCTATAAATACCGTTCTGTTCTATTCTATTCTATAAACATGAGAAATAGCTGCCAACGTCTTGAATACATTTTGAGTAATATGAAGTTAGGTCCATAGTTTCCTGGAGTAATCATTAACTTTAATCTGAACTAAATAAAATTATTCAATTCCTCAAAATGCATTTGACAATTATTTTATATCGTTTCACCAAGTTCTTTAGTTCCTAAGTTTGTTGATATTCATAAATTAACCAATTGTAAGTTGCTTTCAGTTAAATTGGAACATTATTTTAAGGAAGTCAGACGCTAAATTTCACCCAATTGTTGACAATTTAGGAGAAACGTCAAATAAATACGAAGAAAAGTTTGTCTAATTATTTCCTGACTGTGATGAAATTTGCAGACTTTCAAAGTAAAGTGTCACTAATAAGGTTTCTCAGTGATGTCAGAGGTCAGAGCCGTCAGTTATGGTTGTCTAAAGGGGCGGGGCTTAGACCTCTGATTGACAGCTTGTGCTTAAGTGCTTAAAGTTGGAGCTCCTCCCCCCTGCGCCACATCATCATGACTTAAACTCCTCCCCCCTCGCTCCTTCCCTCCGGTTCTTCAGATTTGGTTGTCGACGTCCCAGATGTCGCCCGCCATGGCGTTGGCGCAGCCCTGCAGGGTCCAGGTGGTCAGAGCCAGCTGCGTGTGGAGCTGCGTGGCGTTGTCGGTGTCTGCGATGGCGGACAGCGTGTGGGGGCCCTGACCCAGCAGGATGTGGCGAAACGGCGTGTCGATGGGGCTGACGTACGGCGAGAGGAGACCGTGTTCGACCTGAGAGGAAAAAAACAGTTTAACACCAGAAACAAAAACGAGGATTAAAACACAAAAACTTCAGTCTGAGGTTTAAATATGAATAAAACTTCAAATAAAAGAACAGAGAGAGAGAGAGATCAAACTTTCTAAATCTGAATCAAACTCAAAGTCGTCTAAAAACAAAAACTTCAGATCTATTCTCAGAGTCAGAGAGCTACGGAAGCCCAGTTAGGACAGAATAAAAAAAAGTAAAAACAGCTCCTTAAAAATACGAAATAATCATAGAATAGGAAGTTAAAAAAATCAACACTGCATTTCAAAACTCTTGCATTTCCTTGCAGCAAATGTTGAAATGCTGAGCCACAGCCCCAACTTTAACAAATTGCGCTCAGCATTTCAACATAATAATGAGATAAAAAGAGTAAATAATGCAACAGGAAGCCAAAATAATGAAATAGTATGGGTCTAAAAGTTAAAAAAAATCAGATTAAGTGATTACATAGTGAATAAATATCCGAATAACAAGATAAAAAGTCAAAACTGAGATAAAAAAAATTATACAAAGGAAAAAAGAAGTCAAATTACTGTAATAAATAGTCAAAATAATGAGACAGAAAGTCAAATCAATAAAATAGAAGTCATATTGATTTCATAAAAAGTCAAAATAATTAAGTAATAAGTCAAAGTGAATAGATACCAAAGTCTTAATAATATGAAAAGATGTCAAAATACTGAAATTTTATTTTAACTTGAACCCCTTTAATTGTGACTTATTAGGATAAAGAACCCTAAAAATCAAAATAACAAGCTGGAAAGTAAAATCACTGGATAAAAAATGATGAAATAATTAAAATGGCAGAGTTTGGAGATGACATTATGTAATAAAAATCTAAATAATGAGATAAAAAGTTGAAACAGGAAGAAAAAGTCAAAACAGGAAGGAATTCACTGTCATAAAAAGTCCAAATAACTTAAAAAGTCAAAACAATCAGAAAAGATGTTAAAATAGTGAGATATTATTTTAAGTTTTATACTTAAATTAAGATAAGTGATGATGTTATGAGCTAAAAAAATAAGATAAAAAGTAAAAACTGATGGATAAAAATTGAGAAGAAAAGGAAAAGAAGTCAGGTTAATTAGTTTTTGTTGGATTTGTTTGTTCTGACGGATTCAGTTCTAAAAACATCAACGCTCCGTTTATATAAATGATGTAATGACGCCACGGCGGCGCCGCATCGACCTTACCTTCATGATTCTGTCGTTGAGGATGCGACACGCCTCTTTGTCGGTTAAATCCGTGTTGGTGATGTCGTTCTTGATGCCTTCAGCCGCTCGATAAAACGATCCACGAGCCCGAGTCAGCCACGACGGGTTCACCTCCATCAGCTGAGCCGACTGTGGAGGAAACGACCACGAGGTCAGAGCGAGACGCGGCGAGAGGAAACGCTCAGAGAGCAGCAGAGAAACGAACCTTTTTGAGCTGGTTGATGTGGTTGTAGACGCGCGCCGTCGCCTGGAGGAGGGTCTGACTGTACTGGCTCACGCTCAGCCTCAGCAGGTGGTCGTGGACCAGTCTCAGCGCCATGCGGCCGGCGAACTCAGCCGCCAGGGCGGCGACCTCACTGGTGCGGTGGTTGGTCTGGTAGTTGAGGTGGTCAGCGTTGTCCAGGTTTGTGCCGAAGTATCTGTAGGTTTCAGTCTGAACAAAGAGGAGAAAGAAGCGTAAACAAACAAACAGGAAACAAACAAACAGGAAACATCAGCGGCGGTGGCGGCTGCTCGGCGGCGGCGCCGGCTGCTCGGCGCCGGGACTCACCTGAGGGGAGATGAAGTGGAAGGAGACGGCAGGAATCCCATAGGACGCCACGAAAGGATACGCAGAGTCGCTCAGTGACATCGGCCTCAGTCTGAAACGACACGACGCCACGTTAACGACGAAAAGAGACGGCGAAGAAAAAAAGCTCAAATATGGAAACGGATTCTACTCACGCGTTCGTCTGCCAGGAAGTTTTTCCCACCAGGTCGTAGACGGATCCAGAGCCGAGCGGACTCTTCACCTGAAACACAGACGGAGAGAGTGAACACACGCACACACACACACACACACACACACACACAGCATGAGGTTAAAGGGGCGGAGCTTCACCTCCTTCATGGTTCCCTCCAGGAGCCCGTAGAGCAGAGGACTCGCTGAGGCGATGAAACCTCCTCGACCTGTGAGGAAACAAACTCAGTGAGTGTTCAGGTAAAAAAAAAACACCTGAGGACGAAGAAGAAGAACAGGTGAGCGCCGCACTGACCCATGACCACGGCGTCCAGGTTGATGTAAGTCACCACACGTTTGTCGATGGACGACATGTAGCCCTGAAACACACAGAAAACAAAGTTTAACATCTGCTTCTTTTGGTTGTGGAGAAAAAAAAAAAACAGGTGTTATTCTTTTGATTCATGGACTCAGGTGGAAACGTTCAGTTCTCACCTCCAGCCACTCGGTGGCGCCGACGTTCCCGTACTCTCCGGCGCTCCAGCTCGCAAACACCAAACTCCTCCTGGGTTTGAAACCGTCTGAAGGAAAAATGAAGACAGAAAAATAAAACACTGAGAAACTTCACTGAAACTTTTATTTACTTTCTAAGTTCAACACCAGAAAAATCATCTTTAAAACGTCTGAATTTAATCAAACTTCAAAGAATCAAGAAAAAATTCGAGAAAAACAAAGTAAAGAGACAAATAAAAGATTGAAGAACAAACAATTCAAAGGACAAAAGAAATAATAAAAATGAAAAGAAAGAAAAGTTAAAAAGAAAGAAGAAGCAAACAGAGGAACAAAAGGTGGACATGAAGAATGGACAAATGAGTAGAAAGATAAATTAAATCACTAAAAAAGGAAAGAAAGAAAAAACTAATTGAGGACAACAGTAAATGAAAAACACGAGAAAAAGAATAAACTTATAAAATATGAAAAGAAAGAAAAAGCAAACAGAGAGATGGACATGAAGAATGGACAAAAATAAAAAGATGAATTAAAGCACCAAAAAAAGAAAGAAAGGAATCAGAAAAGGAAAGAAACAAAACAAAGAAATTAAGATATTATTTACAAAAGAACATGAGAAAAAAAAGGGCAAAAAATGAAGGAACAAAAAGAAAAAAATATGAAAAGAAGGAAAGAAAACAAATAAATGAGTAAAAGAAAGAGGAGTTTTTTTTCTGTGTCAGTTTGATTAAATATCTTTTTGTCTCCAGCACAAAATTGTTCCTCAAATTTACTAAAACACGTCTCTGTTTTCTGTTTTTTCTTTCTCTAATCAGAATCAACTTTTCCCTAAATTATAAATAATAAAAGTTAAAATATCTTGTTTTAATCTTATTAACTTGACCGGACTCTCTGACCATCTCCTGAACGTTGAAGTAAAAACTAAATAATTCTTAAATAAAAATCTCTCTGACCTTTCTGCACCATTTCCTGAACGGCTCGTGCCAGCTCCATCAGCACCGCCGTCCCCACCGCCGCTCTGGCGTAACCACGACCCCAGGCGTCTCTCTGAGCGCCGAGAACCACGTAACGATCTGCAGACGGAGAAACAGATATTTAGAGATTTACCACAGAATCAGATTCTCTCTGAGGTAAAAAGCGTGTGTTTGTACCGGGGTCGGTGAAGCCTTTGATGACTCCAAACACGTTGTGAATTTCCGTGTTGACCAGCTGGTTGTTCACCTCCACCGTCACCTCTTCGATTCCTCCCAGACTGTACTTCAGTGAAGCCACGCCCCCTTTGAAACCGCTGCTGGCGTCCGCTTCAGGCCCGCCCATCTCTCTACAGAGAGGAGAAAGAGACGAGTTTCTTTACACTGCCCCCTGCTGGTGCGGCTGTTTGCTGCAGTTTTTCTTGTTTTTGTGACTTTGTGAGTTTAACTGTGTTAGTTTTCTGTTTCCTTCCCTGGACCCGCGTCTTAAATAAGCTTTAAAATACACTACAGAGTTCCTCTAGCCAAAGGAGTCTTTAAAAAATCTTTCATACCAAATGCCATTACCATCCTTAACTCAACAAAGGGACAAATCCAGAGATAATGTGTGAAAATCTTTTACCCCCTTTTAGCCTTCTTTTTTTTTCTTTTTTTTTTTCTTTTTACCCTCCATCTGCCTCTTTTGGTTTCTATTATGTCCATGTAATCATGTTTGTATTTTTAGAGCTGTCTGTTTCTATATGTTGGTGAGTCGAAGACAATTTTCCACCTTGGTGGACAATAAAGATTTATTCTATTCTATTCTAAAAACAAAACATATGATCGAGTTTTTTTTGTTATCTCTTGGTTTCCTTGTAAGGCTTCCTTATCCATGAAAATATTGGGTTTCATATTTTTGGTGTGGGTCTCAGGGCCCAATGTTTAGCAGTAAACCTCTTGATTTCAATAAAAAGCAGAAAAAATAACCTAAAGAGAATCCTATAAATAAACCAAAGGTTTTTGTGTTACCTGACTATTATTGAGGGGTTTAGAACACATCTCTGAAATAAATTTGCTCTATTTATTTTTTCATTTTAAAATGAGCAACTATAGTAACATCTATGGCAGCAGTTCCCAACCTTTTCTATCTTGGGGCCCACTTTTACGTCTCACTAAATGTTTGTGGCCCACCTCTTACCAGCCTCTGACCCCATAAATATGAAGGCTATATAGAATATATCGCCTAGTTAGAGCCCAATTTGTAACAAAGACCTGAAATGTCATAAAAACAGTGCAACAATTACCAGAAATGTAGTAAATGGTTGATAATGTAACTAAAGTTCTGAGCCAGAAGTGTTTAAAAATAAGTAATAAAACCCAAAATATAATAAGTCAATGATGAAACAGGAGCTGATAACTTTTCCTTTTGCCGTTATTACATTTTAGGCTAAAAGCTGTTTTTTACATTGTAGGAATAATAACATTTCTAAAATTACATTTTGGGTCATTTTAATATTCTCAAGACCATATTTGTATCTTTATAAAACAGCTCCTGACAAAAATAATAGTTTTTTGGAAATGATTTGGCGGCCCACTTGCAATGCCTCCACGGCCCAACAGGGGGCCACGACCCACAGGTTGGGAATCACTGATCTATGGTGTTAGGGTCAGTTTTGACTCATACATATATTTTTCAAAAAAATGCAAAAATATATATTTCGCCAGCAATAGAACTTTAATATAAACACATAGAAACACAGAACAGGTCATAAAACAAAATATTGATTTGTGAGCGTGCATGTTTTTAGATGCATTGTGTAGAAAAAAGTGAGACTTTTTGTGTCTTTGCAGAGATACTTTTTGCATTGGAAACACAAAAGAGTGAAGCTCACATGATTGGGAGAGGAGGTGTCTGTCATTGTGATGGCTGACAGTGCACTTATGATTTCAATTTTGGCTCTAAATATTGGTTTATAATCTTATTTTTACAACCGGGTCAAAACCGACCCTCACACTACAAGCAACAAAATTTCAATCAGGGCATTTTATAATGTTGAGATTTTTTTTTTTTTTAAATAATTTTGTTGGAATCAACGTTCCTGACAAAGTCAAGAAGCCTTGATGCAGTAAACCAATTTTAAGTGATTCTTTTATGCATTTAAAAACGGGTCAGTGGCGACCCTAACACAAGAGGAAGGTTAAGTCGATGACCTCACCTCATCAGGAGCGACGCCTGAAACGCCGTGATGGTCTGAGCCACGATTTTAGGAAGACCAGACGAGCGCGTCGGGGGGAACTGAGTGTGGTGAAAGGAGGGGAATCCAGGTGTGTAGGGGTCACCTGAGCCCAGGTGGACCTGAAGACAAAAACACGGAATAAAAACACGCATTAACTCGATGACCTGTACAAACATCAGTCAGAAACAGACTGAAACTTTCACAAAAAATGATCCAAACACCTGCATTTTACCTGATACTGCAACTGTGTTTTATTTTGTGATTATTTTAAGGTTCCTCATCTGAACACAATCAATAAACTCTTCATTAAAAAAAAAGCTCCATGCTAGAAAAATAAAACTAGAGAAGAAAAACTTAACTAATGACCAATAAAAAGATGATTTTTGTATGAAAAAAAAAATGTTTGCATAAGAGAATATGATGAGAAAATTTGATAATTTTGGTCCCTCATTTCATTTCATTTGATTATTGGTGTTAAATCGATTTCTGAGGTTCAAATCAGCCTCAAGTGGACACTAAGGGAACTGCAGGGTTTTTTTTCTCTTCATGAATTTTTTTAATTTTTTTCTGCTTTTGTATTACAGCTGAAAGATTTGCAAAAATAATCTAAGTGTGCCATTATTTATATCTTCCTCATCTTATGTGTTGTTAATATCAACTTCAATACAGGAAGATGATATAATTTTAATCGTTCGCGTTTTGAATATGAAAAACACAAAAGAATCTCTGTTTGCATGAACGGGTACTTTGAAAAAAAATGAGAATATCGTGGAAATAATTAAATACTTTTGGTTGCTTCTTTCAATTAGATAAACTCAGAGAATAAAAACTCATAATTCAGGGTCTCAGTAAATTGAGGTTTGAAGTTTTTCTAACCACAGAGAGAAACTCACGTGGGGCCCGGTATTAGAAAAATAAAACTAGAAATAAATAGTTTAATTAATGACTAATAAAAAGAAGGACTTTTGTACGAAAAATTGTTTGCACAAGAGAATATGATGAGAAAATTTGATATTTTTGGTCCCTCATTTAATTTAAATATTGGTGTTAAAGGATTTCTGAGGTTAAGATTCAGCCTCAAGTGGACACTGAGGGAACTGCAGGGTTTTTTTTGTTTTTTTTTTCTGCTTTTGTATTACAGCTGAAAGATTTAAAAAAAAATAATCTAAATGTGTTTAATTGTGCCATTATTTTTAGTTTCCTCATCTTATGTGTTTTTGATATCAACTTCTAAACGTGAGAAGATATGATTTTCATTATTCTCGTTGTGGATATGAAAAACACAAACATGAAGGAAAAGACTTTTTCAAAAATGAAAAAAACAACAAAGAAAATCTGTTTGCATTAACAGGGTCTTCCAAAAAAATGAGAATATCGTGGAAATAATTAAATACTTTTGGTTGCTTCTTTTAATTAGATAAACTCAGAGAATAAAACCTCATAATTCAGTGTCTCAGTAAATTGAGGTTTGAAGTTTTTCTAACACAGAGAGAAACTCACGTGTCCGAACAGAGTCGTGTTCTCCGCGTATCTAAAGTCCTGGACGTCGGGATAAATCAGAACAGCAGCAGCTCCGGTTTTCGCAGCGTTATCCACCTGAAGGAAACAGATCAGAGACATAAAAAACAGCTCGGAGCAGGATCCAGGTGAAAGGACGGCGCGGCGTTTACCTGCTCTGCAAAGCTGATGTTTCCCGCTCGCAGCAGCAACACGCCGCCCTTCAGCTCCACGCCGTTTTTCTTCACCACCTCCAGATCTTTCTGACGACCGTAGTTTCCGTAAACCAGCTTCCCCTGCAGACGCAGACACGTGATTTATGTCAGAAAACGTCTCTGAGTTTACTCTGAAAACTTTATCAACAGAAGCTTCTTTACCGTAACGTTGCGCGCTTCGCTGTACGCCAGAAACCCGGAGAGCTGGAAGTCGTTTGGACCGAACACGAGGCGGTTTGGACGAGAGCTGCAGAATAAAACAAAGCTGACTTTATTTTTGCTCGTTTTAATTAATCACAGTATGAAGATGATTCAGGTGAACATACTCTGGAAAAAAAACCTCTAAAAAGGTGAGAACGGTAAAACGAGCTTTGTAAAGTTTTTTTTTTTTTTTTCTTTTGCCCATTTATTGTCAAAATTTTGAGACAAAACTGCAAAATTTCTACTTTAGATCTAAAAATGTTGAACTTTTCTCATAATTCTCACTCCATAATCTCAAAATATTGAATTTATGATTAAAATTTCATTTTTTATCCCAAAATTTTGACTTTTGTCTCCTAACTTTGACGACCAAATCAAAGAATTTTGACTTTTTATGTTAAAATCTGACTTTTTTCTTATAATTATGACTTGATCTCAAAGGTTTGCCCTTATTATTTTGAAATTTTGACTTTTAATGTAAGACTTTTTGACTGATGTCCACATCTAACTTTACTTACAGTCCAAAGTTTTGACATTTCTATCCCAAAATTTTTACATTTATTTCATAGATTTTTATTTGTCTCTCAAAATTTTGTTTTTTTTTATGCCAAATTATGAGTTATCTCAAAATTCAATCTTAAATTTCATAGTTGTGACATTTTTATCCAGAAATTTTGACGTTCATCCCAACGTTATGCCTTTTATGTCAAAATATGACTAATCTCAATTTTTTACCTATATTTCATAGTTTTGACATTTTTATCCTGAAATCTTTCCTTATATTTCATAGTTTTGACATTTTTATCCTGAAATTTTTACTTATATTTCATAGTTTTGACATTTTAATCCTGAAATTTTTACTTATATTTCATAGTTTTGACATTTATATCCTGAAATCTTTCCTTATATTCCATAGTTTTGGCATTTTTATCCCAGAATTTTGACTTTTATGTCAAATTATTACTTATCTTAAAATTCAAACCTAAATTTCATAGTTTTGACATTTTTATCCCAAAATTTAATTTTCATGTCAAAATATGATTAATCTTAATTTTTTTCCTATATTCCATAGTTTTGACATTTTTATTTCATAGTTTTAAATGTCTATCATGAAATATAAACAAGTGTTTAGAGATAAAAAGTCAAAATTTCATATCTTTTTATTTTTATGTTTGCTCAGCCTGGATAAAGGGTCAGTTGTGTTTGAACCTGTCGGGCTTCTGTAGCTGGACGTGGTGGACGTCGTTCCAAGGATCCATCTGCAGCTTCTTGAACTGGTCGTAGATGTCGTTTGCCTGTTTCACGTCTTCCTGGCCCCCCGCTGAGCGCCGCGGCAGGTCAAACTCACTGCAGGGAAACAAACAAAGTGACTCAGGAAAACTTTTCTGAAAAGATTCTTTGATTCAGAGAAACGTGTGAGCGAAGCGACGAAAGTGACTTCGGTTCAAAAGTCGAAGTTCTGTTTGTGTGTTTTTATTTCCAAGTTAAACACGTTTTATTTTAGGATGAAAGTTTCAGTCTCAGGAGGAATAAACCTCTGGTGTCAGAGAGTAAATGAAGCAGATGGTGAAGTTAGAAACAGGAACAGTTTCTCTGGATCAGCAGCGTCCGTTAACGTTTCTTACATAATCTGCCTGACTCAAGCTTCCTCCTCTGCCTCTTTGTTTCCTGATTTAAAAATAAAAAACCTCTCTGATCTTTCTGCTGCACTACAGTCAGATTTATTATTACTCCTCTGTCTCTCTGGCAGCCTGGTTGATAGAAAAGATTGTGCTTTTACTTTGAAGGATCATTACATCCGTTTTTTTTTTTTTCAATCTCAAAGTAAAATGTTAAGAATGTTGAGGAATGTTGCTCTTGTGAAGGGTTTATCCCGAGCTCCTGTACTTTTCAAAATATCCAACACTTTCCGATCATTTCTGCCCCATTCAAATGAATGGAGAAGGTCCGTTACCATGGAAACCACACGGCAGTGTCAGTGTCAGACCTCTGACCGGGCCCAGATCCTTGTATAAAGGTTTGTAGTGTTTGATTTTAGTACAGGCACAGGATGTTTCTGAGAACAGTGGTTCTCAACCTGTGGGTCCTGACCCCAATGGGGGTCGGCTGATGATTTCTGGGGGTCACAAAATCATTTTGGAAAAATTTAAGTGATATTAAGTTACAAAATTTCAGACAGTGTTGTTTAAGTTGTTTCCTGCTTCATTATTTTTCCAACGTTTGTTGTATCAACTAAGTCTGTTTAATCTGAACTTCAGTGTTTTACCTGAACGAATTTAATGAGTGACTGTTCATAAATTTTTCACGGCAAAAACTGAAATTTAAGCAAGTTTTTAAGTCTCATTTTCAGTAAAAATTGTCTCTTTATTCCTATTTGAGCCACTGCAACTGACAGTACAAAATAATTATGCCTTTTTTAAGATATTTTAAGACAAAAATTACATCTGAATTGCTTGAAACAAGTAAAAAAAATATGTACTACTACTATGACCACTAATAATAATAATATAATAATAATAGTAATCGTCATGACAAATTTTATTTATGGAGCGCTTTTCAAAAAACTCAAAGTCGCTTTACATTAAAATGTTGAAAGTGCAGGTAAGAACAATTAGTAAACTGACAAAACAATCCTTTAGAGGGTAAAATAAAAACAGTGCAGTTAGTAACAATAACGAATGGAGTAGAAAAAAAAGTTTATTGTATAAAGACTTTAAGACTTTATTTGTATGTCAAGAAACTGGACGAATAATTCCGGGTGTTTTTTTTACTGGTTTCAAGCAAATCCAACAACATTTTTGTCTTTAAAAACTTGAAATAAGACTTTATTCTGGAGTGTTGCAATGGAGACGTCAAAGTTAAGGTTGTGGCTCAGCATTTCAGCACCCAGCGTTTGCTGTAAGGAAATGCCCCTCTGGTTAAACTTTATGTTATTTGCGTGATAAACTGACCTCAGCGTTTTGTTTAAGGCCTGGCTGCTGAGTTTCTGCATGAGGAGGTTGGTGACGTCGGCCCAGTTCATCTGAGCGTCCTCATCGCGTGCAGGAACAACGTACGGAGGATCCGCGGTCGTCTGCGCCGCTTTAGGTGGGTTTGATGTTTGGTCGGCGCTCAGGTTACAGCTCGCCGCCGCCGCCTTTGGGCCGCCGTGGCTGAAGTAACCAATCAGGAGGCCTGAAACAAACACCAGAGACGGTTTAGAAATCTAAAAGCGTCCACGTTCCTCCTGTGATCCTCGTCGTGTCGTACCAGAGATGAAGAGCGTAATAATCCCCGTGATCTTGATGCAGAGCTGACGCCGGCTCTGCTGCTGAAACGGCGCCGGCCTGAAGCTCGGCGACCCCCCCGCCTGCTCCTCCTCCTCCACCTCCGTCCCGTCATCGGACAGTTTGACCTCCACGTGTCGTTCTCCGTCTTCAGCGGGCTGCAGCGTGAACCTGCTGTAGCGCTCGCTTCTAATCTGAAGAGGAGATTAAAAAAAAAGTTTGAGGAAACGATTCTTTTTCCTGGAAGGTTTTATTTTTTTAACACTTAAAGTTTATTTCCATTTTTTCATTTATGAACAGCAAAGACAGAAAAGAAAAGTAACATGAAAAATAAAAAACAGATACAAGACAAAAACATCAAAAATGTTTCCAGGTCTGAAATGTTCACAGTTGCCGAGGAGTTTAACAGTCGTAGGTTTTCTACAGTATTTTCATAAATTAATGTTCTTATGAAATGTTAAATGGTTCTGTTTTCGCAAGTTGGAATGAGGAGCAGACACCCTCCACATCAACTATTCCAAAATAAAGTGTCAATTTTTCCCATCTTGAAATATACAAATCCCTTCTTAATCTTAATAAAAAAGTCATTTTTTCCATTTCATGAATTTCTTTTATAATTTCTATCCAATTTTGTATTGTAGGTGCTTCCGCTTCCTGGAAGGTTTTAATCTATTTAAGCAGCTACTTAAGATTAGGGCTGAACCATTTTAGAAAAAAATTTAATTGTGATTTCAATTCACTTCATGATTTTCTTCAAATCGAGATTCAGTGAAGTTTCCACAATGTTCAGAAACATTTACAGACTAGACAGAAAATTACATCAAAAGCTTTTACTCCAATGTCAGGATGAAAACTGAAGGTAAGAATTGTTTATAGCTTTTAGATAAAATGTCAATATTTGGAGATAAAAAGTGGAAGTTTGAGAAGTAAAGACAAAATTCTGAGGAAGAAAAGTCAAAATTTTGAGAAATCAATTTAACATTATGTGGAAAAAAAGTCTAAACTTTCACATTTAAGGTCAAAATTTTCAGGTACATCAACATTTTGAATGAGAAGTAGAAATTGTGATATAAAAAGTCAACATCTTAAGTCAAAATTATGACAAATAAAGACGACATTATTAAATAAAAGGCAAAATTTGGAGGAAAAAAAAAAGACTTTGAGATAAAAAGTCAAATTTCTGACCTTAAAATACAATTCTTTCCATTTCCAAACTGGACTTTTTAAATCATATTTTTAGTTATAACGACTGAAAACCAAAAAGAGCATCTCTGATTCTTAACTTTTAAAAACGATGTGGTGCAAAATATCCTTAATTGTGTTAAGTGAAAAAAAGATAAAATACAAAACAGTTTAAAAAAGACGAAGTTCAAAAAGGGATAATAAAAAAAATTCAACAGGAAATTCAACACTGCAGCTTTTCAGTCATGATGTTGAGTATTTATATGTGGGAAAAGACAAGGACAAAAAAAATACAAACAAAAAAATGAAGAGTGCAATAATTTTTCTTCTGATCTTTTTCTGGAATTCTGACTCTAATCTCAGAATTTTGACTTTAATATCAGAGTTTTGATATTTCTCAAAGAATTCTGACTGTTTTCTCAGTATTTTGTCTGTAATCTCAGAATTCTGAGATTAAAACCTGAATTCTGACCTTAACTTTAACAAGAAATAACTTAAAAGAAAAAGACTGGTCTGTCTTAAAATATTTTTTCTCATCTTCCACAAACTCAGTGTCAATATTTCACATTCTTTCTCTTTTTTTTTTTTTAATTTAATACATGGGTCAATGACAAAAAGAGGGTCTAGAAACATATTTTTAAAAAGTTCTTTGAAAATGGATAAAAACATATTTCTGAGAGAAGAATTATGTTTTCTAACAGATTTCAGTAGTTGAACAACATTTCAAAGTTTTTAGCTTCATTATTTTTTAGTATTTTTAATTTGAGCACCCAAAAATGTCAGGTGGTGCAACCAAATATATGAAAATATATTTATATGTTCCTGTTATTTTTTCTGTGTGAAATTATTGGCAAGTATCTCTCAAGTGTCTGTCGTGAAAAAGTATGAGGAAACGATTCTTTTTCCTGGAAGGTTTTAATCTATTTAAGCAGCTACTTAAGATTATAAAGAAGATAAACGAGAAGAGAAACACTGACCACGCTGTTAAAGGCCGATCTGATCCGCTCCATCGCTGCTGCTTCTTCTTCTTCTGCAGAAAGAAAGTGAAGGAGAAGAGGAGAGAGAGGAAAGTGAAGGAGAGAGTTTCAGGATGAGTGTTTAGTTTATGTTTAGTGACAGTAATCACACACACAGAAGTGTTTCCTGTTCAGCTAAACCCCAAACAGGTCTGACCACATTAGAAACATTGTGATCTCTGCGTCTCTGTTTTGTAAATCATGAAAAACCGGATCAAACTGGATCTTTCTGTCCTGACCTTGACTGTCCCCTGTTTTCAGATTCAGTTTATTTTCCTGGATTTATTGACGTTTTTTCATTTGCTCTGACTCAGTAGCTCTACTTCAGTCAGCCTGAGTCAAATTAGAAACAAATTTTATTTAGTACTTCCTAATAAGAACTAAACAATTTTTCACTGTATGGTATATAAATGAAAATGTTTTAGAAAGTAAAAGAATGAAAGAAATAACTTTTTTGAAAATGAGTGAGTAGAAGCAGAGATACTAACTTTCACCCCTTTAACTGAATATAAATATTATTTTTGGGTCAATGAGGTGACGTCCCCTTTTTTTGTGTCTGAGTGTAATATTTCCTTCCATCATGAATTGAGTATTTCATCACATGTATTTCTTTATTCTATGAAACCTGTGTTATTTGAACACATCTTTAAACTATTAAAATATAACATGTTTTTTTGTGTTTTGGTTCCTCAAACCCCCAAAATGTCAGGTGGTGCAACCGTCCTGACAAGTATCCACAGTAATTAAACTCTAAAAATTGAATGTCAGTTATTGTAAATGGAAATTAAAAATACAGTGGCATTATTTTATGCTCCAACCTTTTTAAATAAAACATTCTTTGCAAATAAAAAGAATTTGAAAGCTGTTGAGAAATGTAAAAAACTTTTGTCCCGTAATTTTCACCTTGTCAAATGTCAGGGTGGTGCAACCGTAACATTAGACTTTTATTTTAAAGTGAAGAGAATAAAACAGGAAACAGGAAACTGCATCAGCCAGAGGAGCCCAAATGACATTTGTGACCAAGTGGAAAAGTTTGTAGATTTCTCTGAAATACTGATAAAAAAGGTTTTTTCACTTCATTGGTGACTGGAACAATTTCCATGTCAGGTGG
>RPOG01003095.1:18823-50419 GCA_008086565.1 Thalassoma bifasciatum | reverse complement strand
TGTGTGTGTGTGTGTCAGCATCATTCAGCTCCTCGTGTCTCCTTCATGTTTCTGCAGCTTCATCCTTAAAGTCTCAGAGTTTCTCTTGTTGAGATGACGTCATCAGAGCCTAGCTCAGGTGCTGGTGTCTCAGGTGAGGCTCTTACCTGTCTCCGCTCCGTCCTCGCTGCTTCAGCTCCTTCAGATGTTTCAGGTGTTTCAGGTGTTTCCGCTGTCTCCTGTCCTTAGGAGGAGGTTAAACACTTCCGCTGACGTCTCTCTGCTCTCAGTCACGTCCGCAGTCTTAAAGGGCCAGTTCACCAATAAGAGCCGCTGCTGCAAATGATGCAACAGAAAAAAAAACATTACAGTACGGAAGCCTGTTACTGCCACCAGGGTATAAAAAAAGTGAAATTATCACGTTATTTCATTTCGTTTTATTTTATTTCATTTAAATTAACAACACTAAATCATTTCTTTTTCATCTCATTATTCATATTAAAGCTCTAAAACTGACCAAACTCTTCACAAACATGAAAAAGAGTTTTATATGAACAGGGAATAATTTACAAAGCAATACAATATAAAATTCAATTTAAAAAATAATTTCTTTTAGTAGTAAATGTAAAAATTTATTCTTTTATTATGATATACTAACAATAAAAATAGAAAAATTGAGGAATGAATACAGGAAAAACATAAATATCTGGATAATAATTTTAAAATGAAAAATAAAAATCAGGATGTATTGAATGAAAATGATAAATACAATTTAGTTCAATGATAAAAAAAAATTTTTGGGAAAAATATGAATTTTTTATTGATATATTTTGATAAGTGTAGTTTTTTTTAAATGCATTATTTATTACAAAATCTATTATATTATTACATTTTTTCAATGAAAGATTTAAGCCTCCTGTGCATGGAGCCCCTGATAAAAAAATTCAATGGGAATCTTCCCCTATGAAAAATAATAATTATCATAATGACAATCACATCATTATTATTTTTGATAATTATAATATTTATAAGAATAACAATGATAATAATAATCACTCTGTCTGCAATAAACAGCATTTACTACAAAACAATAATAATTTTCCATCTAAAATACATTTTTCAATTTCCAAAACCATCTCTTAAAGGTGGTTGTTTCTGACAAACTTTTTTTTCTGGAGTACTTTTGAGCCTCATGATTCAATTCATTAAAGACTATTTATTATAATATTGATGCAATTTAGAGCAGTTTCTTTGCTCCTCTGACTCTGAAGAGGTTACATGAGGTTAAATTAAATATGTGGGTGGAAAACAAGATTACATGATTTTAAGGCGCCCACACTTTAATTTTATTTGATCCACATGCAAAACTTTATGGATTTGTGATGGATTCATATTAAAAGCAGCACAGCTCAGTGTGTTCCAGCTCGACATGTTCATTTAACTTTAACGTCATTGTCTTTTCTTATTCAGCCACTAACACCTGAAGTTCATCCGTCAGAGAGGAACATGTTTTATTGACAGTGACAGTGAAGGAGACTCTGCGTCTGTTTCCAGACAATAATCCCCTCAGACCGACGCTAAAACCACATCCTGCGGGGGAAGAGATTTGCTGTAACACCATCTCCTTCTTCAGTGTTGTCACAGGTGGTTTCTGCTCCGTCGTCTGCTGCTGCAAACTGTCGCAGGAAAAACTCTCAAATGTTGGTTTGTGCGTGAAAGTCGGCCACAAAGAGAAAACATGGAGCGTTACAGAGACGAATAAACTGAGGAGGAGACGGAGAGAGTCTTAAATCTCCTCATACCCCAGATTTTTTTTTTTTTTATAATCCTTTCTTTGCAAGATTTACAGTGAAAACAGAAGAAATGATTAAATCTTTGATGTAAACACGAGTCTTTGTGAGGATGTGTGTGTTTAACTGCTGAGAGTTTAAATCGTGTTTAACCCAAATTCATCTGACTCCACCACAAAGACAAGATATTTATTTTATACAGGTTGATTTAAACAGGTGAGTGTCATGATTGGGTATAAAAGGAGCATCATCCCCAAAAGGCTCAGTCCTTGGTTCACCACTTTGTCAACAACTGCGTGAGCAAACAGTCCAACAGTTTAACAACAATGTTTCTCAACTTTGTCCAACTGCAGGAATTGATGGATTTCATCATCTACAGACCATAATATCATCAAAAGATTCAGAGAATCTGGAGAAATCTCTGCACGTAAGCAGCAAGGCCCAAAACCAACATTGAATGGCCGTGACCTTTGACCCCTCAGGCGGCACTGCATTAAAAACCCACATCATTGTGTAAAGCAGTGGTTCCCAACCTTTTCCAATTCAGGGCCCATTTTTAAGTCTCAAAAACGTTTGCGCCCCACATCTGACCCTGGAAGTACTGATTCTGTAACAACTGGTTAAAATTTGGGATAGTGATTAAATTTTTAGATTATACATTTGTTTTATTACATTTCATGTTTCATTGCATTTTTTTAATTAGACTTCAGACCTTTGAAATTAGGGGTAATGTTACATGTTTGGCTTTAACATGCCTTCTAAAAGGACTTTTCTTCTATAAAAATGTTTGAACATGTTTAATATCCTTTAAGTTTTAACATTTTAAACATTATTCTGTATATTTGTATCTTTATACAATTACCCGTCATTAAATTTCAGACTATTTTGGAAATGATTTGGCGGCCCACTTGCAATACATCCACGGCCCACCAGGGGGCCATGGACCACAGGTTGGGAATCACTGGTGTAAAGGATATTAGCACGTGGGCTCAGGAACACTTCAGAAAACCATTGTCAGTTAACACAGTTCATCACTACATCTACAAGTGACAGTTCAAACTCTACCATGCAAAGACAAAGTCACACATCAACAACACACACAAACGCCGCTGCCACCACCATGGCATCATGGGTAAGTGTCCCAGTATCTGTGAAGGCAGCATTAATGCTGAAAGGTACAAACAGGTTTTGGAGCAACATCTGCTGCCATCCAAGACACTTTGTCTTTTTCAGGGACGTCCCTGATTATTTCAGCAAGACAAAAGCTGAGTTTCCATCACAGTTTTTCTCAAAATAAAGCGATTTTCCTAATATATCAAAGTAAACTGCTGGAAGATGGACGCTCAAACCTGTTGCATGTAGGTTTCTATCTCCTTATAACATTCTGCATTCCTCTGTTTGCTGTCTAGTATGACTGTAATTTTTTTCTCGAAAATAATTGCGAGAAAAGTCTCCGTCTCCTCCTCTGTCCAAACGTAGCGCCATGTTTACTCACAGAGAAGTGATCATGTGACCAGGTACGTCACGTCCTGTGATGTATAATTGAGGAAAAAGTGTTTCAATTGCGCTTTTGCGATATATTTGAACGTCGAAACATCTAAAAAAACCACCTCATGAAAGGGTAAAAACTTTTTAGCGATATTTTAGTTTTACCAGTTTTTTATGGCGCTATTTAAATTTTGTGCATATCCAAGGGTTATGGAAACGAACCTATAAACCAAGACACATTCTGCTCCTGTTACAACAGCGTGGCTCTGTAGTAGAAGAGTGCAGCTTAAAGTTCAACAAGAATGTGAAAGAATTCCAGCTCCAAAGCTTCAACAATTAGTGTCCTCAGTTTACAAACACTGAACCAGTGTTGTTACAGGAAAAGTGATGAAACAGAGGAAATATCAACCTGACAATAAAGTTTTTCAGTTTGAACAATAAATATCTTGTTTTTTTAATGTTTTTCAATTGAGTATAGGTAAAAGAGGATTTCTTTAGAATATATACATCACATATTTGCTCCTGAATTTATGTGAACGTTACTAAAAGTCATCACATATCTTGGGTAGAATGGATTCATTTCCCTTTCAAAATAAAAGCCTTGAAAATGTATGAACTCTGAAGTGAGTAAATCTGTGTCCTGTCACTCTAGGGTTCCTTACGCGTCACATCAAGTTAAATTGTTTCTACAGGCTTTTCCATCAGGATCTAATCCGTTTAATAAAAGAGGAATTCAAAAATATGACATGTTTTCTGCAGAAGCTGAGGTTGAAAGATAAACACGAGTCTCAGGAGGAGAATCGTTTGTGATCAGGTTGGATCAGTTTTTCCTCCCTGAAATGTTTCTGTGGTTTCAACAAACCATTTACCTGCAGCATCGCGTGTTAACAGACTCAAACTGTGGTTGATGTGCAGCTGCAGGTGTTAGGAAATGGTTTCAAAGCGTGTCAGGCATGCCACCACATGTGTGTGTGTGTGTGTGTGTGTGTGTGTGTGTGTGTGTGTGTGTGTGTGTGTGTGTGTGTGTGTGAACCCCTGGTGTGCTGCAGGTGGCAGGATTTAATTGGAGCTGAGCTGGTGGTGTAATAGCATCACTGTCCCTGACGGTGTCACCTCAGAGCTGTGAGTTAAAATTATCTCTGTTCTCTGGAGACTGAAGCTGATTTTCTGAAAGAGGAGGAAACAGTTTGTGTCTCTGCAAAGATGGAATCTGTGATCCTGCAGCTCTGCATCCTCCTCACGTCTCTGAAAATGTCTTTTATCTTATTTATGGGTCAATGACGTGACGTCCCCTTTTTTTATGTCTGAGTGTAATATTTCCTTCCATCATGAATTGAGTATTTCATCACATGTATTTCTAATAAGATACTTTGGACACAATAAACTTGTGTAGAAATTTGATAATTTTATATTGTACAAAAAAACACAAAACCAAGGAGTTTGGGGGTTTTACAGTCCACCACGTTGGCAGGACTGTTCATAGGTGTCATTAAAAACTCCTGTAAAGATTATACAGGATTTTTATGATACACGCAAACAACAATCCATAAAAGATTAAGAAAAAACACAACAACAAAAAAACACCTTAGATCAGTGGTTCCCAACCTTTTTCAATTCAGGGCCCAGTTTTAAGTCTCAAAAATTTTTCGCGGCCCACCTCTGACCATATAATTATGGGGGCTGTATAGCGCCTTGTTAGCGCTTGATTTGTAACAAAGACCCGAAATGTAAGAAAAAAATGTAATAAAACCCGAAATGTGATAACTGGTCAATGATGTAACAGATGCTGAGCCCAGAAGGTAAAAGTCATTTGCCCACGATAGAACAACTTGTTAAATGTTGGGTCAGTGATTATAGTTTTGGGATATACAACATTTGTTTAATCAAATTTCAGGGTTTTGTTAAATTTGGGGTCATGTTACATGTTGGGCTTTAACTTTCCCTCTTCAAGGACTTTTCTTACATACAAACGTTTGAACATGTTGAATATCCTTACAAATGTAACCAAGTTTTAATATTTAAACATTATTCTGTACATTTGTATCTTTAATTAATTACCCTTCATTAAAACTCAGACTATTTTGAAAATGATTTGGTGGCCCACTTGCAATATCTCCGCGGCCCACCAGGGGGCCACGGACCACAGGTTGGGAATCACTGCCTTAAACAATTATCAAAAAGGATTTATTAACAAAACACCAGGGCTTAAAATGCACAAATGAATGAACAAAATCCTAGGGGAGGCAGAAAAGCATCAGCTCTCTCTCTCTCTTTACCTGAAGCTGCAGTTGGACTCAGGTGAGGTCGATTGTTAATTAGTGATCTCACCTGAAAACAAGCAGAGGAAAAACAGGGAAATCAGAGAAAACACACACAGCTGTAACAAAACCAGGAACATGACATTAGTGATTGTTACAGTCTGTAAAGTTAATGTCAAAGGTCATGTTATTAGGGCGTCAATACGACCGCGGTGGTTAGTTTTCGTAACCTTAGAGCTGACCTGTGACCTCTTTCTCATATTATTCTCCACTTTCAGCCTGAAGAAAAGCAGAAAACTATGATTCAGAGAAGAAAAAGTGGAGCCCAGTTTGACTGCATGAGCTATGAGGTGAGATCATCAATAACTTTATTTTCTGTTGGTTTAAAGCTGTCGGGTGTGCACGTGTAGTTTTAGAGCATAAAACAACAACAACAACAAACAAACTGCACTTCTACGTTTGAACTCACAGGAGAGTTTTTTTCAGATCCTGAAACTTTGAACCAATGAGAAACACTCAGATGTTTGAAAAAAAAAATAGAACGTCCTCAAAAGTTTTTCAGAAAAGGTGTAAGTTCAGGTCCAGACTCTTCAAAGTAGAGGAACGCAGTCTCTATGGACTCTACTTAGCTGTTTTTGCGTCGGACTGAGAGACGCCAGCACACTTACAGTAAGAAATTGAGACGTCAAAATAGTGTAGTCTAGTAGAGGTAACAGTAGTACAGTGTCTACTCTCTCTCTCTCTCTCTTTTTCTCTCTATCTCTGTTTCTCTCTGAGTGGCAGCTGATGGTGAACGAAAAAAAAAATCTAAATTCCTCATCTCTCTCTCTCTCTCTCTCTCTGTGCCACCGCTGCATCATTTCATCGTCCTGGTTCTGCTGCTGCTGCACATTCTCCCCGAGTTTGGACCAGAGGGAGCAACAACACTGCAGGGCTTAGTGAGGTGTGTGTGTGTGTGTGTGTGTGTGTGTGTGTATCTGTGTTTAATGTTTGTAAAACCCTCTGCTGCAGAAACTGATGAGGGCTCATTTCAAATGTTGCTCTGACTCCTTCATTAAAGCTTAGTTTCTGGCTCAGGTTTGAGCTGCACAGGTGTGAGGCTTTGAGCTTACAAACGCTGCATTCAAGGGTCGTAGGAAATACTGGTTTCCACAATAAAACATCCTGCAGGAGTGAATAAAAAGAGATATTCCTGCTTTTTTTTGGCTGTTTAAACATCAAAAAGACAAATCAATAAAATCAGTCAGCACTTATTTTTATTTAAAGTCCTTGTGAGGATTTTTTGAGTGATTTGCCTGATCATAATCTACAATGTAAAATAAGATTATCAGCGCAATAACAGGTTATTTTTTAAGTTTCTGTAACAACAGCACCATCTGACAAAGTTTATCAGCAGAGATCTGAGGTTTTCTCTCCTGAAAAAAATAATTCAGTTATTTATTTAATAGAAATGTTGGAAACAGGAACTGAACCGTCTGACAATAAAGAGACAGAAGAGAAGAAGAAAGATAAACATGAGAGAGTGATAGAGCACGAGCTAAAGGCTAAAACATGTGCTCAAAGCTAGAATGTAGGTAAAAGGCTAAAACACTGGCCAGAGGCTAAAGCACAAGCTACAGGCTAAAACTGAACTTAAGGCTCAAAAATGAACCAATGGCTAAAACATAGAATATAGGCTAAGATAGGAGCTAAAGGCTAAAATGTAGGTAAAAGGCTTAAGCACAAGCTAAATGCTAAAAGTCAAGCTAAAGGCTTAAACACTGGCCAGAGGCTAAAGCATGAGCTAAAGGCTAAAACTGAACTTCAGGCTTAAAAATGAGCTAATGGCTAAAACATGAGCTAAAGGTCAAAAAATGAGTTAGAATGCTCAAGCACAAGCTACAGGCTAAATGTCAAGCTAAAGGCTAAAACACTGGCCAGAAATTAAAGCAGGAGCTAAAAGATGAAATAGGAGCTAAAGGCTAAAATAGGAACTAAAATCAAAAGCATGAGCTAAAGGTAAAAAAATGAGCTAGAGTGCTCAAGCACAAGCTACAGGCTAAAAGTCAAGCTAAAGGCTGAAACACTGGCCAGAAACTAAAGCAGGAGCTAAAGGCTAAAACCAGAGCTAAAGGCTAAAAGAGGAACTAAAATCTAAAGCATGAGCTAAAGGCTAAATCGGGAGCTAAAGGCTAAAATAGGAACTAAAATCTAAAGCATGAGCTAAAGGCTAAAACAGGAGCTAAAGGCTAAAACAGGAGCTAAATGCTAAATCGAAAGCTAAAGGCTAGAACAGGAGCTAAAGGCTAAATCGGGAGCTAAAGGCTAAAACAGGAGTCAAAGGCTAAATCGGGAGCTGAAAGCTAAAACAGGAGCTAAAGGCTAAATCGGGAGCTAAAGGCTAAAATTGGAACTAAAATCTCAAGTATGAGCTAAGGGCTTAAACAGGAGCTAAAGGCTAAATCAGGAGCTAAAAGCTAAAACAGGAGCTAGAATCTAAAGCATGAGCTAAAGGCTAAATCGGGAGCTAAAGACTAAAACAGGAGCCAAAGGCTAAATCTGGAGCTAAAGGCTAAATCAGGAGCTAAAGGCTAAATCAGGAGCTAAACCGATTTTGTCAGAGATTACACAAACACGATTACAACTAAGGACAGGTGTACGTCGTCAATAAGACGTCACTAGACAAGTTTGGACTCTCAGATAGTTATTTTACTTCTCGGTCCAATGCAAACGAGACGAACCACTCCAACCTCAACCATCATGAGACCTGGTAGGACACAACCAGGATTCACTAATGTTACTGACACAAATGTAGCTGCTACTAAACTACGCCACAAACTTACAGCGTCTGATTGTTGTCACATTTCAAACAACGGTAACTGTTGATGAAAACATGACTTTTCTGTCATGAGTTTGAATTAACAGGCAAAAAAAAAAAAGTCAACAAAGCCAAGTCTTCATTTCCATTTTTATTTTTAACTGGACTTTCACGGAAATCAGTCTGAGTGAAACAGTTTGTTGTTCCTCTGCATGTTGAAGCGTCACAGTCTGTTTTTGGATGGAACATTTCGCGTGACAGCCTCTTATCTCTCCTCTGATTCACGCGCAGATTGGCGGAGCCGGAATTTACGCGCTGCACGCGAAGGCATCACGAGAGAGAGAGCGAGCGGGGGAGAGAGAGATTTGTTCATCAGCGCTTTTCCGTTTTTCTGGGGAGGCTTCACTCGCTCTGCCTCCTCTGTCGTGTCACCAGAGAGAGAGAGAAAGAGAGAAAGAGGAAGGAAAATGGTTTCATCTGACGCTCCTCCCGTTTCTGCGCGGCTCTAACGGATCCCTTCACAGGCTCAGACCCCTCCACTACCTGGATCAGCCTCCCTCCTCCTCCCCTCGGAGCAGCAGCCTGCAGGAGCACCAGGAGCACACAGGGACACATAAATGGGTGAGTGGAGCCGCTTCTCTCCGCTGAAGAATGACCGAAAATAGCCTCCGGCGCTGCGCTCTCTGCGCATCTGGATGGAGACGAACAAACGGCCGCTCCAGATGCGCGGCGGCTACACCTCTCTCTCTCTCTCTCCTTCCTCCCCCTCTCCTCTCCTCTCTACCTCACCTCCACTGACGTCTCTCTTCAGACATAACCGAGCTGTTTGGAAGTGAGCGCGCAGGCTTCAGCCTTTCGTGTGTGTGTGTGTGTTTGAGTATGTGTGTGTGTGTGTGTGCGTTTTGAGGAAAGCTGCGGGTCACATTGATGGGTTGCAGATGTTGACACGTTTACATTCACTCTGTGTGTGTGTGTGTGTGTGTGTGTGTGTGTGTGTGTGAATGTGTGTGTTCATTGTGTTGCTGTGTGTGGATGAAACAGGCCTGACTCCCATGACATTCCTCCTCCTCCTCCTCCTCCTCCTCCTCCTCCTCCTCCTCTCCACAGCACTGCGCTGTTGCTCACATTACATTGGGATTTAATTGCTTGCAGGTTGTAATCAATCAGTAAAGAGTGTTGTCCTTTAAGGCTGCAGCTCATACTTCCTTTTCCTCTGACTCCAACTCCATGAAAACCTGATTGACTTCATGCTCTTTCCTTCTCCGTGTCCCTTCTTTCTTTCTCTCTGGTGCATATTTCTGCTGAACATCTGCCTCTGCTGCATGTAAACAAAGCGTACACAGCTGTCCTCCAGGGAAACACTCACACTTTACCTTCAAGGCTGAACAGAATCAGAGAGAGTCTCCAGACTGTGTGGTTTAATGAATCATTAAATGAGATAAATATGCACCACTACACTACAGCAGAACGGAAATGTAAATCACAGGAGTCTTTAAACACACCATGTGGATTTAATAAGAGCAGGGAAGACGAGGGCTGGGCAATGAATCGTAAATTAGATTAAATCTGTGATACTCTAATGTCAGACAGCGTAATGTTTCTTAGCAGATAGAGTCTTTCCAGTAGATAATTTCTGCTCTACATTTAGTTTACATGCATTCTTAACAGGGTGTATTTCCCCCTTTAACATCAGTGACAGCTTGAAGTCTTTTGTGCTGGTTGTGGATGAGGGTGAAATAAAAGAGTCTACCATTTTGACTGGTAAGAAGAACCGTTTTTCGGAGGTCAAGGACATTTAAGAACGAGACAGAACGTACTTGACGTCCAAACTCTAGAGGGGTCTCACCGAGTTACTATAACTCCAGTCCAGACTGAGATGGCCACTCCAGAACCTCCACTTTATTCTGCTGTAGCCAATGGCAGGACCCAAATGTTGTCGTTTCGTCTAAAAAAATTTCACTTTTTAATTTCAAGTCTATGATGTCTTCTCTAAAATTACAACTTTTTATCTCAAATTTGAACTTTGTCTTGATTTTTTTTCCTCAATTTTTTGTCCTTAATCTCAAATATCTGTCTTTTCTTAAGGTTTGACTTTTTATCTGAAACTTTGACCTTTTGCTAATTTTGACTTTTATCTCAAGAATTTGAATTTAAAATCTCATAATCCAACTTTACATCTCAGATTTTGACTTAATTATCCCAAATTTGACCTTTTGTCTAAATATTTTGAAATATGTCTTTACCCTCAAATTTATTTGTGTGTGTGTGTGTTGCCCCCCAATAGAGTTTTAAACCTAAAGAAAAAGAGTTTTAAAACTGTTAAATAGAGTTTTGTAAAAAGAAAGTATAGTTTTTTAAACCTAAAAAAAGGGGGGAGAAAAAAAAAAAAAAAAAAAAAAAGTTTCAACTTTTAGCTAAATCTTTGACTTGGCCTTGTGAAACTGAGATGGCCACTCCAGAACCTTCGCTTTATTCTGCTGTAGCCAATGGCAGGTCCACTTGGCCTTGTGTTTTGGATCATTGTCATGTTGAAATTGGCCAAATTGTGAAGAAGAGCATTAAATAATCAAGTATTTGTATTGTTTTGCACAGGAAATGAGTAATATATAATAATAGGAGTGTGTAACATATTGCTATATGTTAATTCCAATACAGAAGAAAGTTGACGATCTCTGCAATTTGGTGTGCAGAAAAAATATTGGTATCACATCCAATGTCTAAGTGGAGAAAGTGGCAGAAACAGCAAGAAGTAGCAGTTAAATAAGTTTAAGGAGGAAAAAATGGGAAGAAACTGAAGGAAAAACGTAGGAAACAGTCAGAACGTAACAACAAAAATGATGCAAAAGTGGCAAAAGATAAAAGTGAAAAGTCAAAAAACAAAGCGGTGGTTTGTGGTTGTGCTGTTATTAATGTCAGCGTTCATTCACCAAAATGGGGAACTTAAAAATAATGGCACCATAAATTGTAATAGCAATAAAAATAATCCTAACTAGATTATTTTTGGAGGCTGAATATCTGTATGAGCTGCAGCTACAGCGGGTATAAAGTCTGATAAATATCTCAAAGGTGAACATGGTGAACAGTGGTGACGGTTGTGGGGGTGTTAATGGAAACATCATCGAATATTTTCCTCGTTATGGTTCAAACCTTTTAAGGTCTGAGCTCAGAGATCAGTCGTGGTCTGAGTTTCTCACACAGATTCCACCTTTATAAGATTTTTACAGTCGGCTGAGTTTGATGGCTTTGCTGTGAAACTCTCAGAGGTTAAAAAATGAAGATATAATGACGATATATGAAATTAAACCTCTTTTTTGAGGCCGTTTTCCAAACAAAAAGAAAGTTCTCTTCTGGAAGTAAAGACGTTCAATACTGATACTTATTTTACTGATAAGACTGGTTGTAAATAATAATACATATATAGATGAAATGTTATTTTTTCCTCTTTTTTTGAGAATTTTCTTGGTCAACCATGACTTTTTCATTGCATTTGCGCTTCATAATCTAACAACACCTTGTCTATGTACATCACTTAAAATGATCAATTCTCTAGAAACCCACTTTAATAAATGTAGGAGCTGAAATATCTGCATACATGACTCTGTTTACACTCTGTTATAGTGTTTTCAGACTGAATGAGCAGCTGCTGTGATCATGAATTTACCCAGGCGGAAGAAAAAGTAGTTCCCATCAACCCTGTGATTAAAACGAGAGCTTAATAGTTGAGTTTCTTCCAATGTGTTTCTATTAATTTTCAACATGACTTCAAGTAAAAAAGTTTCCATATTTTGATTTGAGAATCCATCCTAGAGTATTCAGATCTGGTATCAGTGGTATCGATGTTTCAGTATTGTTCTGCACATGTCACTAACAGGAAGTGACCTTAAATTTTAAACGTGGTTGAGTTTTGTGTCGAACAAGAAGTGACGACTCTTTCCACCAATAAACGGACCGCTGTGTTTTTACCTCCACCCTCTGAGGTTGGATGTTTGTCTGAAGCCTCATCAGAAGAAAACCAAACAGAGGGTCAGAAATTAAAGGACCAGTCCCTTTTTTAGTCAAAGGAAACGCCACAAAATGTGTGATGTACTGAAGATTCAACATGTGACTGAATCCTGACTGCTGATTGGCTCCTGCAGCACAAATTCAACAAATCAGGTTTTTAATGCACCTCTACTTTGCCATCATTAGCTTTTCTTTTCTTTTTCTTTTTTGTTATATGTAAATACTCATCTTTATCACATTGCACTTCCTCTAAACAAATTTCACGATAATACTGTGACAATATATGTCGCACACGTCTGCACGGAAGTGTAAACAAACTGATTACAACATATTTCACTTCCTAAATCCGTTATCACATCTGAAAAAAGCAGCTGAATCAGTCAGAAATGAGACCGTAACAGGGGAACAGTTTTTTAATTTGCTGTCTTATAAATTGGTGATGAAGTTATGATGAAACAAAGCATCAATGTGCAGAATTTATTTCAGTATCATGAATTCTTGTGGCACACTTTTGCTCAAAAATGCTGGATTATACAGATTTACTTTTCACACACTCTCTGACTCATTTGTTTGTTTGTTGACTTTCTCACTTTCTCTAAAGCAGAGCTGCCAAACTGAAACCAAACATCAGACTTTTAGAGGATTTTTCTCTGCAGTCGTTGCAGGTTTTGAGGAGAGAAATGTGTTTGCTTTGCTCGCTCAAAATGTGACCTTCACTCCTTTTAAAGAGACGTGAAAGAGTCACATTCTGCACAAAGACTCCACAGTTAAACAGAGGGAGATGTGTGTCAAAGGTGCCTCTATTATAATCACTCTGTATACAAAGGTTTTCAGAAACGTTAAATGAGTCGCTCTGACTCCTCACAACAGGAACTGAAAAGTTTAGATCTGGTTTTTGCTTCTGCTTCTGCAGCATCGTCGTCACAGCTGCAGAGAATAGTTGTAATGTCCCTTTAATGTGGGAGAATGTGCTGAAGCCTGTGATCTGATCCACAGTCCGAGTGGGAGGATTTGACTCCCATCGGGCTTTGCTCCAGCCTCAATGTTTTACACACACAGACCTGCAGCTGTTCTTGACATCATCAGACTGAGACGGGACCAGGACTAGACCAGATCCAGGTCCAGGTCCAGGTCCAGGCTCTCAGGGTTCTGCAGGGGTCAGTGTGTCTGTGTGACTCTTTATCTCAGTGTGCTTTGACCATTTGTTGTGGGAGTTATGTTTTGTCTTTGGCCTCATTTCTAGCCTTGAACTCAAAGTGTATGGACAGTACAGAGTCCAGCTGTAAGTCACATTTATTATAAAGTTGGGTTCACTTGGAGTTTTTCTCACAAAAAGTTGCCTAAAAGCATAGAATAATGTTAGAAATCAAGCCCTCCATAATGGAAAACCTGTATTTTCATACAGTTGTGCTCAAAAGTCTTTCAGATTATATGAATGGTTCGTGGTTGGTGAAGACATTTATTAACAAACAACTGTGTTTACTCTTTTAAAATCAGAAAGAAGAAGTTAAGAAGCCTCCCTCCCCCAGTTCTTAACAGCGTGTATTTCCCCTTTAACATCAGTGACTCGAACTTCAGAAAACACGACCAACACCTACTCCCAGAAATAAAAGAGACTACCATTTTGACTGGTAAGAAGAACCGTTTTTCGGAGGTCAAGGACATTTAAGAACGAGACAGAACGTACTTGACGTCCAAACTCTAGAGGGGTCTCACCGAGTTACTATAACTCCAGTCCTCTGACTCTTGGCCACTCCAGAACCTTCGCTTTATTCTGCTGTAGCCAATGGCAGGACCCAAATTTCAACTTTTCATCAAAAATTTATCACTTATTGATTTAAAAAATATGACTTTTTCTTTAAGATATTGACTTTTACCTCAAAAATTTCATACCAGAATGGTGTTTGTTTTCTCAATTTTTTGTCATTAATCTGAAATATTGGAGTTCTTTTCTCTAGGTTTGACTTTTTCACAAAATTTTGGCTTTTATCTCAGAATTTTGAACTTATAATCTCATGTTTCAACTTTGTATCTCCAATTTTGACCTAATTATCCCGAATTTCAATGTTTTGGTTTTTCCTTTATTAATTTCAAAATGTGGATCTTTGTCTCGAAACTTTGGCTGTTAATCTAATTTTTTTCTTTTATCTCCAAATTTTGGCTTTTTCTCCCAAATTTCTACATTTCATCCAAGAATTTTCACTTAATTATCTCAAAAATTTAACTTCTCCTCTAACATATTGAGTCTTTATCTCAAAAGTCTGACTTTATCTTAAAACTGTCTTCTTTCTCAATTTTTGTCCTTTATCTCAGAATTTTTTTTTGTAAGTTTTGACTTGAAAACCCCAAAACTTTGACTTTTAGCAAAATTTCAACTTTTATCCCCAAACTTTGACTTGTCCTTGTGTTTTGGATCATTGTCATGTGTGAACGTCCAAGTACGTCTCGTGTGCAGCTTCTGGGCTGATGAGTGTAAATTTTCCTCCAGTATTTTCTGATAACATGCTGCATTCATCCTTCATTCATCAGTTTGGAGCAAGTTTCCTGAGCCTTTGTAGCTCACACATCCCCAAAACATCAGTGATCCACCTCCGTGTTTCACAGTAGGAATGGTGGACCTTTCATCATAGGCCTTGTTGACTCCTCTCCAAATGGAACAATGTTTATGGTTGTGGACAAAAAGTTCACTTTTGCTCTCATCACTCCAAATGACTTTGTTCCAGAAGTTTTGAGGCTTGTCTCTGTGCTGTTTGGCGTATTGTAAGCAGGAAACTTTGTGGCATTTGTGTAGAAATGTCTTTCTTCAGCCCATTTTTCTTCAAGTGCCTCCTTATTGTGCATCTTGAAACAGCCAGACCACATTCTTTCAGAGAGTCCTGTATTTCAGCGGAAGTTATTTGTGGGTTTTTCTTTGCATCCAGAACAATTTTCCTGGCAGTTGTAGCTGAAATGTTTGTTGGTCTAACTGAAAATTGGGCTGTTTTTCTCCCTACTGTTTTGTTAAGGGGTTAAATTTGCTTAAATATGAGATTAACCAGTGTGACAGTGTCGTAAAACACCAAGGAGAGGAAGTGAATCATGTAAAGATACGACTGAGGCAAAGAATAAAGACTCTAAAAAGTGCATTTCCTCCTCTTTAAAGTGAAAAATGAGGAGTTACTTTTTAAACCGACCTTATTTACACCCGTATTTGAGTTTGTGCAGGCGAGCATGTCTTCTCAGGGGGAAATTATGTTGGTGCTTGGGAGGAAGCGAACAGTTTTTTATCACTTTAAACAGAAGCCTGTGGTGTAAAAGTGACAGAAACACGTCGCTACAGCAGCTGAGTGAATGATGAGAATGAGCTAAAGAGGTTTTAATGAGCTCGTTGGAGCTGAAGAGTCCACTCTCTGTTAATGTGACACACAAACCTCTGACATAGAAACACAAACATGACTCTGACAGCTCTGAAATAAAGTGAAGTTTCCTGCATCTCTGTTTGTAAAATGTTGAAGTGAGTGGCTGATTTTTGAGGAACATGTTGGTTTGGAGCTGATGGTTTTTTTTTTTACAATATGACATTTTAGTGCAGCTAGAGGAAGTGTTTGAGGGTCAGTTTGTTGTGGTTTATTTCTGCAGGGTTTGATGTAGGGCTCAACGATTTATCGTTTTCTGATCGAGATCACGATTTCAAACATGGTGATCATGTGATCTTTAAAGCTGTGATTTTTTCCTGCTCCTGACTGACCCAGGATCTGTTATATCAGCTGTTTCACACACACCTGTCTTTGAGTGTGAGACTGTTGGAAAAATACTTTTTTCTTTGGGATTGTTGTTGATTTTATTTTATTTAACTTGACACAATTAAGGATATTTTGCACAACATTATTTTTAAAAGTTAAGAGTCAAAGATAGCTCTTTCTGTTCTTCAGTTTTTAAAACTAAAAATACAATTTAAAAAGTCCAGTTTAGAAATTATAAGAATAGTGATAGAAAAGTCAAAGTTTGACTATTTATCTAGAAATCTTTTTCAATTTTTTTTTACTTAAGTCTTAGAGTTTTGACTTTTTATATCAAAATTTCAACGTTTTATCTCAAACATTGCCTTTATTTCAAAAAGTAGACTTTTTATCTTAGACTTTTGTCGTCTTAAAATGAGAAAGTTTGGACTTTTTCACATAATATTAAATTAATTTCTTAAACTCTGGAAGTTATTGACTATTTGTCTTAGAATTTTGTCTTCATTCTAAAATTTCCGCTATTCATATTAAATTATTGACCGTTTATCTCCATCGTTTTTATTTTCATCTTCGTATTACAGTAAAAGCTTTTGATGTTTCGATGGTTTGATGTAACTTTCTGTCAAGTTTGTAAATGTTACTGTACATTGTGAAAACTTCACTAAAGTTTGATTTAAAGAAAATCATGAATCCAACTGAAATCGCTTTATCTGCCAGAAAAAATCGCAATTAGATCTTTTTCTAAAACCGTTCAGCTGTAGTTTGATGTAAAAAGTAAAAGTAGATGAGTTCAGGGTTTGGTGCTGGATGTTTTCTGTGCATCGTGTTGTTTCTTGTTTCTCTGCAGAGTCTTAAATCCACCGTGTGTCGTTGAAACGTGTGAATGTGACTTCATGAAGCTGAACTCTGTGTCAGTGAAAACTCGTCTCTGCTCGCCGTGATGTCCTGTTCAGAGCTCAAGCTGTCGTCTTCCTCAGCCTCGAGTGTGTGTGTGTGTGTGTATGTGTGTGTGTGTGTGTGTGTGTGTGTGTGTGTGTGGACTGACGTGGGTGGTGGCAGCTCTGCAGCGTCTCCTCGATCTGCCACTCACTCAGTCCTGATGCTTCTTTGCAGGACAACTGCTACAACAGATTAATCCACAGCGTTCACTTCCTCTTATTGAAAACTCTTCCGCTTCCTCTGGCTCTGCAGTTTCCCCATGAACTCTGCAAACTGAGAGCAGCTCAGAAAAAAAGGAAGAAGAGAAGAAGAAGAAGAAAGAGGATGGAGAGTAGATAGTATTTGTGCCACGTCGCTGTCTCATCTGTGGGTAATCTCTGCACTTATCTCCTCGGTCCTAGTCTAGGTAGACTCGTCGTCCTTTTGAACCTCGAGCAAGTAGACGAGACAGACGAAAGATGACTACGTAATACCCAGGAGGAGGAGGAGGAGGAGGAGGAGGTCCTCCTCCTCCTCCTTCTTCCTCTGTGATGTAAACGCTCACAGACGTCCTGACCTTCCACTTTTACAGCTGCTTTCCCAACACGCGCTGTGGATTTCAGCCAGTGGATCATCATTCAGGGGTTTTTCTTGTTGCTGCATTTAAAGTGTTGAAACATGTGAAACTATATGAGTGTGTAAGTGTGTGTGTGTGTGTGTGTGTGTGTGTGTAGGGGGGGGTCTTTTTGGGGAAGAAGCCAAAGTGTGTGAGTCATATCAGCCCCTCTCCTCCCCCTCATTTAACAGCGAGTGCAGTTCAGATCAGGATCAGGCCTCCGTGTGTGTGTGTGTGTGTGTTTACATGTGTGTGTGCATGTGTGTGTGCATGTGTGTGTGAAGGTTTAAGATCAACAAAGCGCCTCAGTGTGTGTGTGATGTGACACATTCAGAGCATTTTTACCCGTATTATCACCCGCACGAGCAGCCACGAGGTGTTTGTGTGATCTTAAAGGAAACATGAGATCGTTTTAACGTTTTACAGGAAACAAACTTAAATCAGACTTTTTTTTATGTCACTTCCTGCAGATTTATTTAAAGCTAAAGCAAAGAGCATCATCATTTCTGTTCTTCTGTGTGTTTGATGTTAGAAATTTTTACAGAAAGGGTGATGAGAACTTCACTAAACCTCGTCTCTTTTTAATAATCTGCAAAATAATTCACTTAAAAGCGTCTGTTATTATGATGTTTGAAAGTGTCGTAACAAAACAACGAATCAGGTTTAACTTGGATGTTAATCTTTGCTTTGAATCTGTGTTTAAATGATAATATCATGAGACCAACAACGAGCAAACTGATTTTTAAAAAATGAGAGAAATGATGCAGTTTTCATGTCAGGCCAGTAGTTAGTGATAAAACTGAAACATGACGAGAGAAACTACAACATTTAATCTCCTTTTTCCAATTTTATGGATTTTTTTTTTTTTTGTAAACAGCCTCTCAGAGAAACAAAATGTTATTTTCTGGACAATGATCTGCAATAAAGTTCCTCTTAATTCAGAGGCATTGGAAACAATTCGTCAGCAAATGTGAGAATATGTTAGTAAATATCAGAGAGTGTTGGTGCTTCAAGCAGTTTTTTGTAATTTTACACATGGAAAGACTTTTTTTTACAAGAGATTACAATTTTACAAGACACTTTATTTCATTGCACAGCAGCGAAATTAAATCCAGTTTCATTCCGTCCAAGAAACATAAAAAGACAGTGACATATAGTCAGCCAGTGAGTGCAGCGCCTCATTTGGTTTGATAAGGAAAAAGAGTACAAGAGGGAGGAAGAGGAGGAAAAAGCAAATCCAAAACTAGGCTTCTGGGAAAAAAATTCCTAATCTGAACTTTTCCTCTCTGCTGTTGATTGTTGATTCACTTCTCTCTTCTCACGAATTCAGCTTTTAGCTTTTGAAAGACTCTTGTGCCATCGCAGGTTGAAGTCAGGACAGAGAAACCACAGAGATTTCTCGTTTCCTCCGTTCAGCAGCTGAAGCGTCGGGGTGTAAAGGGCGTTTCACAAACTGAGGTTAAAGTGGTTAGTGCAAGAAAAACAGAACAGTATGAATCAGCTCGAATGTGACAGCTGATCAGTGAAGACACTTTCTCATTCTGGACTTTAAAAGCATCGAAACCAGAAACTACTGTTTACCAAAGAAATAACTCTGAGCTCGTCTCTGCTGGTTCAGTTCATCTCAGGACAGAAATTCATCGTTAAGTCGGTCAAACCTGAAGATCACATGATACTTTGGCTGCAAACTTCACTTTAACTTCTCTCTTCATGGATTTCATGATGATATTAGTCAGTGATGCAGGTTTTTCTTCCTGAAAGTGAATCAACCTTTTAAGAGGCTGAACTTAAGGAGCCATAGCTTCAAATTTGATGCATGGGTCAATGAGGTGACGTCCCCTTTTTTTGTGTCTGAGTACAATATTTCCTTCCATCATGAATTGAGTATTTCATCACATGTAAAAGAAATAAGATACTTTGGACACAATAAACTTGTGTAGAAATTTGATAATTTTATATTGTACAAAAAAACACAAAACCAAGGAGTTTGGGGGTTTTACAGTCCACCACGTTGGCTCCTGACAAGTATCCACAGTAATTAAACTCTAAAAATTGAATGTCAGTTATTGTAAATGGAAATTAAAAATACAGTGGCATTAAGATTGGTACTTTGTTTTTTGACCCAGAGTTTTTTAAACTTCTCAGTAACATGACGTGTTGATGATGTGTGTATTCACTGTTTTATATTCTTCCTGCTTCAAATACTGTTTTGTTTTATGTGATGTTTTTATCCTTTGTACAGCGCATTATAGATAAAATGTCTCATTATTGAACGGTTTCAGTTCAGTTTTTATCTCTGCAGCTTCAGAGCAGATTGTTCACCCTGACATGTGCACGAATAAAGATTTGTTTGTTTGTTTGTTTACCTCTTTCACTTCCTGTTTGAGTCAGTAAATAAAAGCTGCTCAAATATAAAAGTGAGTGTGTGACTGAACACCTGCAGACTCTCAGCTTTAACTCTTTATTTTCTGTGTTTGTGTTTTCCTCAGTGGAGGCCGTAGTGGAGTTCGACTATGAGGCTCAGCAGGACGATGAGTTGAGCCTGATGGTGGGCGACATCATCGTGAACATACGGCGAGACGATGGAGGATGGTGGGAGGGCGAGCTGGGCGGACGCAGGGGGCTGTTCCCCGATAACTTCGTCAGAGTGAGTAATCCTCACCCCCTCCATCCTTCTCTCTTTCGTTCTGTCTGGTTTTTGGCGTCTCGCTGAAACCACCTCTGTAAAAATAGCAGCAGCAAAGATGCAGATGAGTGTGTCACTGCGGCGCCGCTTTGCTCTGGGTGTTTTCTGCTTCTATTTCTGTAAAAAGGAAACACAGCTCGTTCCCCGGTGAGGGTTTGATATCTCTGTGAGCAGAAGTGTGAGGTTCAGGGTTAAAACGAGAAGCTCAGTTTAGATAAATGCAGCGAGACAAACCTCCCACGTCTGCGGCGAGAAGCTCCTCTCTCTTCCTTTCTGTTTGTTTATCCGTTTAGTCAGATTAAAAAAAACAGCTTTTTTTGGTGCACTGAGGTAAAAACCTTCAGTTTGTTCTTCCTCTCTGACTCTTCACTGAAGGGTTTGATGGATCATGAGAGCTGCAGACTTTTCTCTCTGCTCTTACACATGTAGTTTTCAGTTTCTGCTGTTTTCTCTTCATCATGCAGCAGTTTTTACAGGATTAAAGAGGAGGAGACGGCAGAAACAAGATGATTTTACATCACAGTACAAGCGTCATGATACCACGGTTTCATTTCTGATATTATACTAATTTTACAAACACCAATTCTAATGAAGTTCTTCTTCAACCTGTATTCAGTCGAATCCACCACAAAGATATTTATTGTTCAAACTGAAAAACTTTATTGACAGGTTGATGTTTCCTCTGTTTCCTCCTCTTTCCTTTAACTGGTTCAGTGTTTGTGAACTGAGGACACTAATTTTTGAAGCTTTGGAGCTGGAATTCTTTCACATTCTTGTTGATGAACAACATTTAGCTGCACTCTTCTACTACAGAGCCACGCTGTTGTAACAGGAGCAGAATGTGTCTTGGTTTCATTGTCTTGCTGAAATAATCAGGGACGTCCCTGAAAAAGACAAAGTGTCTTGGATGGCAGCAGATGTTGCTCCAAAACCTGTTTGTACCTTTCAGCATTAATGCTGCCTTCACAGATACTGGGACAGTTACCCATGATGCCATGGGGCACTAACACACCCCCATACCATCACAGATGCTGCTTTTGAACTTTGACCTGAGAACAATCCTGATTGTTCTTTTCCTCTTTGGCCCTGAGGACACCACGTCCATGATTTCCAAAAAGAGTTCTGCNTGACTTTGTCTTTGCATGGTAGAGTTTGAACTGTCACTTGTAGATGTAGTGATGAACTGTGTTAACTGACAATGGTTTTCTGAAGTGTTCCTGAGCCCACGTGCTAATATCCTTTACACAATGATGTGGGTTTTTAATGCAGCGCCGCCTGAGGGGTCAAAGGTCACGGCCATTCAATGTTGGTTTTGGGCCTTGCTGCTTACGTGCAGAGATTTCTCCAGATTCTCTGAATCTTTTGATGATATTATGGTCTGTAGATGATGAAATCCATCAATTCCTGCAGTTGGACAAAGTTGAGAAACATTGTTGTTAAACTGTTGGACTGTTTGCTCACGCAGTTGTTGACAAAGTGGTGAACCTGGCTCCATCTTTGCTTGTGAAGGACTGAGCCTTTTGGGGATGATGCTCCTTTTATACCCAATCATGACACTCACCTGTTTAAATCAACCTGTTCACCTGTGAATGATCCAAACAGATGTTTTTCAGCTTCAGATAAATGATCCGCTCACTGATGTTGTAAAGTGTTGGTGCCATGTTCAGTTTTCTCACTGCAAAGGTTTTAAATTTTGTGCCGTAATCTGAAACAGAAAACTTCCTGTGACAGTTTCAGAGGCCGTGGATGTTTTTTTTTTCTGAGCTCGTTGTTTAAACTGGCCGTACAGACGCTGAACAGACGAGCGCTCCGTCTGTGATTGGACGCCGTGATGTGGCTTTGGATCCTGTCGTCTGCAAACAGTCGTGACTTTGTGAAGCGTCAGTTTGGCAGGAGTGAGGAGCAGGGAGGAGGCTGAGGAGGCTTTTAGTCCCATGATTCAGAGGAGTTGAAGTTAAAGTGTGAAAGCTCCACCCTCATATCTTCAGATGATGTTGATGACATCACCAAACACGACTGTGAAGAGCAGGAACAGTGTGTGTGTGTGTGAGAGAGAGATTAAAGTTATTTATTTCAGATTTTAAAGCAGAAAGTGGTTCCTGCTTTCAGCTTCTTTAATGGATTTTCAATTCCATCATCTGCTGCTGCTACAGGTCAGGGGCGGATCTAACGGGGGGGCGAAGGGTGGCAGCTGCCCCCTAAAACAAAGCCTTGTCCCCCCCCCTTTATAAAGATGATGATGATGAATTCACTAGCTTACTATGAGGTGTCAAAATATTGAACAAATAGTCAAAATTATGGGTTAAAAGTTGAAATTCTGAGTTTAAAAATGAAAATTTTCGGATAAAAGTCAATTTTTTGGATGAATAGTCTCAATTTTGAAATAAATACTCCAAATTATTGGGCAAAAGTTTAAAAGTTTTAATTTAGAGTTTAAAAACAATCAGAATTTTGAGATACTCTTCGATTTTTTTGATAGAAATATAAAATTATGGAGTTAAATATGAAATCTTTAGCTGTTAAAATCAAATATTGAGCTAAAAAATATCAACATTTGAGTTAAAAGGTCAAATTGTTGAGATAAATAGTCAAAATTATGGGGCAAAGGTTGAAATTTTGAGCAAAAACTAACAAAATATGGAGCCTAAAGTAAAAATTTTGAGCTACAAAGTCAAAATTATGGGGCTTGAATTGCAACATTGAGTCAAAGAAGAAAAGATTTTGAGATATAAAGTCAAAATTATTAGGCAATTTTGAAATGCTGGGCTAGATAAAGTCAAAATTTGAGATAGAATTTAATAATTCTAGATATCAAAGTCAAAGTTCTGTGATAAAATGTTTCATTTTTAGATTAATAACCAAAATGGGGCAAAAGTTGAAAATTTTGCGTTTTTCTCCAAAAAGTTTTGATGTTATGGAAAAAAGGAGAAACCTCAACAAAGCTAGTGTTTTCATTTTGATGGTTTTAACTGTCAGAAATTGTCTTCAGTCCATTATTTCTGTTTCCATTCTCCAAATGTGTTTCCTTCAAATGTTTTTCTGGAGTGTTGTAAAAAAAAAGTTTGGCTTATGAAGCTACTTTGTGGTGTTTGGTAGAGTTTCCTCTTTTGGGGTTTTCAGAATAAAATCACCCTGATGTTAAATTAATGCAAAGAGCGTGAAGATGTGAGAGTCAGTCAGAGCCTCTGATGTGCCGTGGGTGTGTGTGTGTGTGTATGTGTGTGTGTGTGTTTGTGGTGGTGAGAAATAGGAAGTGTGTAACTCACTGAACCATGAGGGAAGTTTCAGAGAAAAAAGTGGACGTGAAGAAGAAGTCGTTCATTGTCAGTGCTGTGACTGTGCAGAGGCTTTATTTGTGCTGACCGACCGTCACAGCTCAGTCAGAGACGGACAATGGGCCTGAGTGACGCTGTTAGAGTGAGTGTGTGTGTGTGTGTGTGTGTGTGTCTGTGTGTGTGTGTGTGCGTAAAAGGCTGTGAGTAATGCAGTAATACCAGACTGGTCTGTCACAAGACTGCAGTTATGGGAATCAGTGACATTAAGCTTAGTAATGCTGCTGTGTNAACCTTTTTAAATAAAACATTCTTTGCAAATAAAAAGAATTTTAAAGCTGTTGAGAAATGTAAAAAACTTTTGTCCCGTAATTTTCACCTTGTCAAATGTCAGGGTGGTGCAACCGTAACATTAGACTTTTATTTTAAAGTGAAGAGAATAAAACAGGAAACAGGAAACTGCATCAGCCAGAGGAGCCCAAATGACATTTGTGACCAAGTGGAAAAGTTTGTAGATTTCTCTGAAATACTGATAAAAAAGGTTTTTTCACTTCATTGGTGACTGGAACAATTTCCATGTCAGGTGGAACAACCAATGTAATAATGTGAAATGTTATTTTAACATCAAATTATTTATCTTATTCACAAATAAAAGAAATGAAACACACAAAATGAAAATGTATGAGTCACTACAGACACTTGAGAGATACTTGCCAATAATTTCACACAGAAAAAATAACAGGAACATATAAATATATTTTCATATATTTGGTTGCACCACCTGACATTTTTGGGTGCTCAAATTAAAAATACTAAAAAATAATGAACCTAAAAACTTTGAAATGTTGGTCAACTACTGAAATCTGTTAGAAAACATAATTCTTCTCTCAGAAATAGGTTTTTATCCATTTTCAAAGAACTTTTTAAAAATACGCTTTTAGACCCTCTTGTTGTCATTGACCCACATACATATGTACAGTAGATTTCACAGTGGATGTGTGGAAAGTGTGACCCCAAAGAAGCTATTTAAAGCTTGTAACAGGGGTCAGTTTTCCCACAAATAAAGCAGGAGCACACAAGTTAAATAACAACACAAATACAGACGGAAAAAAAAAAACAAAAAAGTAGCAGACGACCCTGATATTGTTCTAGATGCAGTGATATAACCAGTAAATCAGAGATACTTAGACAATAGTAACTGTTTTAGTTTTTTCTTGAAGACAGAGATGCAATGTGACGATTTTAACTCATTATCAAGCTCGTTCCAGATCCCATGATTGTGACGTCTGAAATCGTGGTTTCGATCAGTAAACGATAAATCTTTCAGCTCTCTTACACATTCACTCGCTCTGAAATGCTGCTGAGCTCTTTTATGATTTTGTGGAGTCACTTTAAAACTCTTTGTAATCCAGAAAGTTTCCTCCACAACTTTGGAAAGTTATGATTATTCAGTTAATGACTGTCAGGAAAAAAGTGTCAGAGTTTTGTTGCGTTTGCTTTAAACTCAAGGTTGAAGAAGTCGCAGTATAAAAATGAGAAAAGAGAGAAAAGCAGCAAAGTTTTTCTCTGAGTTTGTGTTTTTGTGACTAATGAGGATTAAAAATGATCCTCAGATGAATTATCAGCTGTTACAGCTGTCAGGGAAAGACGTGTGTGTAAAAAAAACAGCTTCTCTCAAAGTTGTGCAATAAGACGCAGCTTATGAAATATGGGGAAATAAAATTCTGTGCATTACAAAAGCTTTTCTAAAAGTTAAGCTCGCTCTTTATTTCTCCATTTTCTGATTCTTTGTCTCCGAGCTCCAGATTATTTCTCTGCTCCAACAAAACGAGCGACGCTGAGCGCTCGCTGCTTTGTTGGGTTTATCTGTGACTCGGTGAGAAGGTCAGAGGTCGAGGGTGGTTAAAGCTGCAAACAGCAGAGTTTCTGTCACACACACACACACACACACACACACACACACACACACACACACACACACACACACACAGACGTACAGTTTGCAGGTGTTTCCTGCTCTGATCTGATGAATCACGCTCTCTTCCTCCGTTCTCTTCAGCTGTGTTTCCTCTCACTCTGACTTTCACATAAAAACCTGAACAAACTCCAAGAAGAAAAACAGACGACGCAGGTGATTGATTGATCTGAAGTTTATCAGTTATTTATCAGGACTCAGGATGATAAAATGGTTCAGTCTTCGTCTCCAAACTTAGATCTATGAATAATTCAGATGCAGCAGCAGATGAAAGCAGATGGTTTGAGGAAATGTTTTTCCTGCAGCAGAGAAAACAAACAGACTGTAAACACAGATTCTCCTCCTCTTCTTCTCCGAGCAAGAAAAAAAAATACAGGAGGCTGAGGATGGTTTCTGTGCAGGGCAGGTTTGTTTCAGGTTTGTTTCTGTGCAGGTTTGTTTCTGTGCAGGTTTGTTTCAGGTTTGTTTCTGAGCAGGTTTGTTTCTGTGCAGGTTTGTTTCTGAGCAGGTTTGTTTCTGAGCAGGTTTGTTTCTGTGCAGGTTTGTTTCTGTGCAGGTTTTTTTCTGTGCAGGTTTGTCTGAGCAGGTTTGTTTCAGGTTTGTTTCTGTTCAGGTTTGTTTTTGTGCAGGTTTGTTGTTTCTCCGTCTCTAAAGTCTTTAAACCTCTGCAGGTTTTTGTTTCCAGGACTTGACTTTATGCAGAGCTTCTCCCTTTAGTTTCTTCACTCTCACTTCTTCTTCTCTTCCTAATTTTCTGTTTTTAAACCACAAACAGAGGAAGGTCAATAAAAATAAAACATTAACTCACTAAACAAGGAAATCAGACTGTTATCACTGAGCTACTGAGTTTGGAAACAGAGCGCTGCACGCTTTTATTTTTATAAAATAGGTTTATAAAAGTGTTTATTGGATTCTAATTTATTTAGTATTTTGCTCAGATTTCTAAAGAGAAACTGAGCTGAAATAAAAACAAATTAAAGATCCATCGTCTCAGTCTGACTTTAGTTTAGTTTTATATTTTTATACCTTTAATGCTCTTCATTAACTTGATCATTTTTTTATTGTCTTATTCATTTAAACTCATTTCAATTAACTTAGCAACTTGATATTCTTAGGCTTTTTATTTTAACATTTAAAATTTTGTTGCTACTTTAATATTTTGGCTCATTTTCTATGCTGAAGTGTTTGTAAAGTGAAGTAAATATTCAGCAAAAAACATTTCTTTCCTGATTAAATTTGCTAAAAAATGCAAATTAGCATTTTTTGTTTTTGTCAAATCCAGTTCTGAAATAATTTTTAGAGTTAGAATTTTCTTTTTTTTTTGCAGAAAAGTTTTTCACGTTGCTCAAAATGTTTTTATCGACTCAGGTTTTAACTTTTCAGTAAGATCATTTTTTACACATCATTTTTTTTATTACAATCCATTTTATGTTTTAAATAATCCATCTTAATTATGCTGTTAAATGTCAATATTCAAGATTCAAAGGTTTTTATTGTCAAACAATACAAATTAAAAAATATATATATGTAGATTTAACAAAAAGTGTAAGTATAAATGATTCCAAATAAGAAAATATAAAGAAATAAAGAGTTGAAAAGAACAACTTGGTGACAGCTTATGTTTTTATGTTCAGGTCGTCTTTGACTCTTTTGACACTTTCTGTTTTATTTAGCTGCTTGTTAAAGCAACAATAATCTCATAAATGAGCTGTAATTACACAAAAAAATACTTTAACTGTGGTGTAAAGTTTGAAAAATGTGTCTAATATTTTTATTTTTCCTGGTGCGTTAGAGGAGCTGTGAAGACAGAAGTGAGGAGTGAATTTTTCCAAAGGCTCCTCAGAGAGAGCGGAGCGAAGTGAAGATAATTTCTATTAGTAATGTAATTCTAACTAATTAATGTCCCCTGAGCCGCGCGCTGACTCTTTAATAACTGTGTCTAATGTGTAATTCAGGATGTTTTTCAGGTCACAGCCAACGTTTTACTCCTACGTGAGCCTGAAAGAAAAACACTCAGAAAGTTTTTGGTTCAAGGAAGATTCGCTGCTTTGATTCACTTTGGTTTGTAGGAGGATTCAGTTTATTAATAATAATAATAATAATAATAATAATAATAATAATAATAACAGGAGCTTTAGTGAAGATTCAAGGACGAGAGGAATAAATCTGAGCAGATAAAAAGTCGAATCTCAGTCCATCAAGGTCTGAAAAGACGTTTTCAGCAGCAGCTTCTCTAAAGTTTGGAGATTTGTCTTCACTTCATGAACTTTGCATCTTTAATTTATTCAGAAAAACTGGAAAGACTTCAGAGCAGAAATTCAAAAGAGGAATATTTTGAATTTCTAGCTTTTTAAAATGTATGAACTTTATGAACTGTAACTTTCCAAAGAGAAATTATCCTCCAAACTGAATTAAAAAGTCTTATTTTAGAGTTTTTTTCCCGTCCTCTCTGATTAAAGACGTTAACACCTTAAAATCTTCACAAAGGTTAGGAGGTCATATATATGATAGATTAGAGGGGCGGGGCCTCAAACACCAAGGTACCAATCAGAGAGAAGAAGTTTTGGAGCCTGATATGGAAGAAAACAGAAAATGCAATTTAGTCCAAAGTTTGTTAACTGACCAACAATGTAACAAGTTTTTATATTTGGGCAGAAAGTTTATTATGTTTCAGTCTCTGTATTGTGTTACATTACCAAACAGGTTTTACAGTTATAATTGTTTTAATTTAATTTACATGAGCTCCTGACAGACGCATCTTTCGTCCAGTGCTGCACTGACATTTCTGGATTCTGAGTCATGAGGAAAGAAAAAGAATTGTCAAAGTTTCTGCAGGAAAAGTGAATCCAACTGTACAAAAACAGGAAAGGGATATAAAAAGATATCCAAGGAACTGAGGATGCCAATAAGCAGAGTTCAAACTCTAATGAAGAAGTGGAAAATGAGGAATTCTGCTGAAACCAAACCACGGTCAGGTAGACCAACAAACATTTCAGCTACAACTGACAGGAAAATTGTTCTGGATGCAAAGAAAAACCCACAAATAACTTCAGCTGAAATACAGGACTCTCTGAAAGAATGTGGTCTCTGGATATTTTTCTCAAAATTTCCTTTTTTTTACATCAAAATTTTGAATTTTTTATCTGTAGATTCTGACATTTTGTCTCAACATTTCAGCTCCATTATCCCAAATTTTTACCTTTTTTATCTTAAGATTCTGTTTTTATCCAATAAGTTTGACTCCACTATCTTGTAATTGTAGTTTTCTTCAACTTAAAACCTCAAGTTTTTTCTCATAATTCTGATTTTTTTTCTCATAGTTTTGACCTTATAGAGGGAATTTCAACTCCCCAAATTTTTTTGACCTTTTCCCCCAAATTTCCTTCTTTTTTCTTCAAAATTTTAACTTAAAATTCAGACTTTTATCTCATCATTTTGACTTATTGCCTCAAATTTCAAGTTTTTTATCTCAGTTTTGAAGTTTTAGGGATATAAAAAGGAATATAAATAGATATAAAAAGATATCCAAGGAACTGAGGATGCCAATAAGCAGAGTTCAAACTCTAATGATCTTCACCTTTTACTCCCTAAGACAAGTTTGGTTTGGTGCCAGTCCATCTGGTTGTTTGTAAAGTCGATGTTGACTGTCCTTTTAACAAGACCTACGTTTCTTTTTGGGTGTTTATTGAAGTCGACTTTATGTCCTGAGTCTGAAAGAATGTGGTCTGGCTGTTTCAAGATGCACAATAAGGAGGCACTTGAGGAAAAACCAAAGAAAATCATTTCTGTGCAAATTCAACGAAGTATCCGCCTTATACAGTTATTTGTGTTTTACAGAATTAAGCCAAAAAAAGACTCGAGAATCGAAACAAAGGTGATGAAATTCTCCTGTTTCATTTGCTCTGTTTAAACGTGTGGCGCACGTCATTTGTGACACATTCAGGTGCACTCGTAAAATGCAGAATCAGACAATAACGCCAATTTTTTTTTCAGATTTTGGATTAGAATTTAAATTTTATGTAGATACCAGTCATACTTTTCTGCTTCTCAGACCCATGAAACTTCATTTTTGAAACTTTAAATCCATCAGTCACATTGAGCATCACAACTTTACACCTATTTCAGTGGGGAAGAAAGTGAAGTTATCAACAATAACACTTATAACTATAAACTAGTAGCTAACTAATTATACTAAAAACATAAATTCCTGTACAAAGATCAAGTTTAGTTTTATATTTATTAGGTTTTCTGATCCTAAATAGCAAAGAGAAACAAAAAATGCTCATCAAAAAGAGGTTAAATGATGTTTCAGACTCATACCCATCTTTAATGTTGATGTGTTTTATAAATAATCTTTGACTCGTTTCTTTACTCGTTGTGTTTGTCGGTCTCTGCTCCGTCCTCAGGGTTAATCTGTCACTTCCTGTTATCAGAATCTAATTTTCTCCTCTTCTCCGTGAATCTTCTCCTCTCTGCTGAAAGTCAAATATTTGGTCAAACATCAGGAGAGCAGAGGTTATTTATGTGTTTATTTTCCCGCCCTCGCCCTCGCTGACATCATGACCACGTCTCAACCTTTGGGTCTTTAAAGGCGTCTGAAAAAATCCCGGGATAATCTTCTGCTGTTGTCTAGGAAACGTCGTCTCCTCTTGTATATTTTTGGATCTCAGAGGCTCATTAAGGCTTTCGCACCGCACCAGGCCAAACACACAGCCCCAGTGTGTGTGTGTGTGTGTGTGTGTGTGTGTGTGTGTGTGTGTGTGTGTGTGTNCTCTCTCTGCTCCTCTTGATCAGTTTCTCATGGCGTCTTGTGATTCTTTATTCAAGTGACAGAGAGTCATGTGGACGGAGTCAGAGGGACAGGAGGATGTTTGTGTGTGTGTCACACACACACACACACACACACACACACACACACACACACACACACACACACACACACACACACACACACACAGTCTCGACGTCCACTTGTGAGTCTTAGTGGACCTGCTATTGTGCTCACGTGACTGTAAATTTTTGTTGTGTTTGAGCAGGACTCCAAATCCTCGAAAAATCTTTTTGTAGTACTTTGACAGTCTACAACGTTTGAGCTGCAGAATAATTTAAAAATGTTTTGCACATTTGCAAATCTTGATTATTTTCTCAAATCCCAGAGTCTAACACCTATTGTTGTTGTTTCTAAACCTGACTTTCTAAATTGTATTTTTAGTTTTAAAAACTGAAGAACAGAAAGAGCTATCTTTGACTCTTTACTTGTAAAAATGATGTAGTGAAAAATATCCTGAATTGTGTCAAGTTAAGTAAAATAAAATCAACAACAATCCCAAAGAAAAAAGTATTTTTCCAACAGTCTCACACTCAAAGACAGGTGTGTGTGAAACAGCTGATATAACAGATCCTGGGTCAGTCAGGAGAAAATAAAAATCACAGCTTTAACGATCACATGATCACCATGTTTGAAATTGTGATTTCGATCTGAAAACGATAAATGGTTCAGCCCTAATCTTGTCTCTGGAAGATCTTAGAATGATCCTGTAGAGAACTGTTAAGATTTGTGAGGATGTTATTCAGATTTCATTAGTTAATTGTGAAGCTCTAATAAATACCTGCTGTTATTTTCAGACTCCACCTGTCTGACCTCTGACCTTAAAGTCGTGGACGTAAAGTCGAGTTTTTTTCTCGTGTTTTTGTTGTGAACAGGTGATGATGTCGACATCGTTCCGCTCTGATTTTACTTCACACCAGTTTCTGTTTCTCCATCTGTGCATTTTCTCACCGTCTCACCTCTCTCTCTCTCTCTCTCTCTCTCTCTCTCCCCCTCTCTCTCTCTCTCTCTCTCTCTCTCTCTCTCTCTCTCTCTCTCTCTCTCTCTCTCTCTCTCTCTCTCTCTCTCTCTCTCTCTCTCTCTCTCTCTCTCTGCAGGAGATAAAGAAAGAGTCGAAGCGTGATGGAGGACAGGCCGGGATGATCAGATCAGAACTTTCTAACGGGAGGGCCAGCCCCGTGTCCGACCCCAACGTCCGACCAGGAAAGAGAGGTGACACACACACACACACACACACACACACACACACACACACACACACACACACC
>RPOG01003095.1:0-11363 GCA_008086565.1 Thalassoma bifasciatum | reverse complement strand
AACCTTTTTAAATAAAACATTCTTTGCAAATAAAAAGAATTTTAAAGCTGTTGAGAAATGTAAAAAACTTTTGTCCCGTAATTTTCACCTTGTCAAATGTCAGGGTGGTGCAACCGTAACATTAGACTTTTATTTTAAAGTGAAGAGAATAAAACAGGAAACAGGAAACTGCATCAGCCAGAGGAGCCCAAATGACATTTGTGACCAAGTGGAAAAGTTTGTAGATTTCTCTGAAATACTGATAAAAAAGGTTTTTTCACTTCATTGGTGACTGGAACAATTTCCATGTCAGGTGGAACAACCAATGTAATAATGTGAAATGTTATTTTAACATCAAATTATTTATCTTATTCACAAATAAAAGAAATGAAACACACAAAATGAAAATGTATGAGTCACTACAGACACTTGAGAGATACTTGCCAATAATTTCACACAGAAAAAATAACAGGAACATATAAATATATTTTCATATATTTGGTTGCTCCACCTGACATTTTTGGGTGCTCAAATTAAAAATACTAAAAAATAATGAACCTAAAAACTTTGAAATGTTGGTCAACTACTGAAATCTGTTAGAAAACATAATTCTTCTCTCAGAAATATGTTTTTAGACCCTCTTTTTGTCATTGACCCATATAAAGGTACATTATTAAGTACATTAAGTTGTGATACAGTGACTACAACAAGAGGAGAAATCTGTTTGGAGCATTGTGTGAGCTGTGCCTACATTTCCCAGGATGCATTGTGGTCACTGCTGCAGTTATATGAATATGTAAAAACCTGCTCAGCTTCTGTTTTTACTGCTCACTGTTCATTTTCAGCCTGTTTTAACCCAAACTGAGAGTGAGAGTGTAAATCTAAGATTCAGCAGCTGCTTTGCTCCAGAAATAACACACACACACACTCACACACACACACACACACACAGATTTCACAGCTGTGTGTGCTGCTCCCCAGAGAAAAGTGTTAACAGATTTTTTAATTCTCTGCTGAGAAAATGTAGAAAAATCCCCCGTAAAAACCCACTCGGAGAGTTTGAGCTGACTGCAGCAGCTGCCGCCCACCACGCAGGACGCTACCGTCCAGATCTGTGAGCGAGCAGGGGGCGGTTTTAAAAGACAAACACACACACACACACACACACACACACACACACACTCCTTCTGTTACTCTGATTCATTCTGGGTTCATTTACTGTTTCAGGTCCGAGGATTCGGCTTTGGGGACATTTTTAAAGATCAGCCCATCAAGCTGAGACCTCGGTCCATGGAGGTGGATCCAGAGGGGGACAAGGTCTCACACACACACACACACACACACACACACACACACACACACATGTAGACATTTACTTCATACATTTTTTAATGCCATAATCATTGTATTGTAAGCAGCGAAGGAAGGAAGTCTGATGTCTTGGCTCCGCCCCTTCCTCTGTTACAGTTTTACAGCACAGGAAGTGGTTTAAATGTTGACTTACAAACACCACACACACACACACACACACACACACACACACACTCACACACACACATACACACACATATGTACACACATATCCTGCAGGGATTTGACAAGCAAAGCAGAAGTGAGAGCTCAGCAGGGCTCATAGAGGGAGGGACACACACACACACACACACACACACACACACACACACACACACACACACCCTGTCTGCTGCTGCTGGAGTCAGACTGAAGCAGAGGAGCAGACGACAGGGTGAGGTTTTCTTCACTTCTCTAACTTTCTTCATGGTTTCATGTTTTTTTTTTTTTTTAACTTATTCAACTTTTTAAATTTCAATCCAAAGTTTGTTTCCTCTGTTTTTATCTCCAGCTTTACACATTTTTACTCTTTTTAACCCAAAACCAAACTGCTCTGAGGTCAGAAACTCGTAAATTAAACTCAGATCAAAGCTCTGTTGTGTTTTCTCGTTCAGATTACAGATTTGAGGCAGGAAATAAGTTTCATTTCCCTTAAAAGTAGTTTTTATGCATCTGTTTGTGGTCAAACTTCACTTTAAAGCTGTGTGACCTTCAGACGCTGAACCAGATTTTTTTTCTACGTGGGAAACCAGAACCATTTCGGGAAAAAATCCCTTTTTGTTGGTGAGGCTGATACTTCATGTTACTTCTAATTATTTCTGCTTTTTATGAATGAAATTGACACAAATGTAAGTAGAGAAAGGAATTGATATGATTTTATTGATATCAATGAGCTTATCGATTCCTTCTATGAAGTTTCTGTGAAGAAAAAGTAGCTTTACAGGTTTTCTGTGTCAACATTTACATTTTTTTCTAAGTAAATAAAAATAAACTTGGTCTACGAGTCTGAATATCTCTAAATAAAGAGAGTGAGGAAAATCTGTACATTAGATGACGTTGACATATTGTTTTGTTATTATTGAATGACGACCTAACAAAGCTTTGAGTTGTTTGGAACCTTGAGCTTGCCGTAGTTGTGCTGAATGTGCGAAAACATTTACCTCTTAGTATTTTCACATTTATGTTGTGATATGTTTCTGTGATGAAAGTTGAAATTGTGCTTTAAAACCAAAGTTATATCCATGTATGCTAACCACTAGCATATGAATGCAATTCCCCATAGACGTTAGCATGAAGCTAATTCTGTTATGTTCATCTGCACAGCACAGACCATAGAGAAAGCAGAGCTTTTTTATTTATTTACATCCAGAAATATGTAAATCTAGTGACCAATAGCACATTATTTGTTTCTAAGCTCAATAAAATGTTGACGCAGAAAAACAGAAAATTTACAAGAAGAATCTATAAAGAAATTGATACCAATAAAATCTCATCCATTCTCATCTGTAATCCTGAATCAGGCACTCGGTGTAAGAAATTTAGAGACAGATGTTTGAGTGACAAACTGTTGAATTTCTTGCTCAAAGAACAAGGTTTAACTTGGATAGATAACTCTGAAAATATGTCTTTGTTGTCTCAAAATGTCTGTTTTTGAAGGTTGAAAAAGCTTTGAGTTCATTGTGAAATTGTGACTCGATTCAAGTGTAAAACGATCAGACCTCAGAGGTCGAACCACATCACGTCCGTGTGTTTATCGCGCTGTTAAATGTCACCGTGACTGAAGAAACAGAGAGATAAAGTCAGGCAGAGGAACAGGACGACAGGAATATCAGAGAAGAGCAAAAACAAACTGAACTGTTTGTTTAAAAGCTCCGAAATCTAAATATGTCATCAGGCTGTGCTGTAGGAGTGTGTGTGAGTGTGTGTGTGTTTGTGTGTGTGTTGCCTGGAGGATGTGTGTGAGCTCGTCCTGCTGAGCGTTGCGAGTAAAAAGCTCTAACGAGTCGCCATCACGGCGTCTCCATCCAGGACCTGAGGCTCTGAGTCACATGACGCTGCAGATTTTTAACATTTGTTTGAGTTTTAACAGTTTTGGGAAAAGGAGAAGCTTTTATTTTGAAAGCGGTGAGTCAAGGTCACTGCTCCCTGAGATCAGCTGAGTCTGAAACAAAAGTGCAGAGAAGTTTCCTCGGGCAGCAAACGTCCTGGTGAGAGAGTTCAGTCAAGTTTCCCTGAAGATGAATCAATGAGTGAGTTTTAATCGTGGAAAACTTTTAATATTTAAACTCTGTGTCTGTGCTGAGTCTTTGCTCTGCAGGTCGAGATTTTAACGCTGCAGCTGTGAAACCACATCAGCAACTTGCAGCAAATAAACCTGAGGTTCATCTTCAGGGGAAACTGAGCAGCTGATTTACAGGAAACTGAAAGTTGAGTTAAGTTAAAAGTGGAAAAATAAATCATGTTTCTGACTGATTTAGTGACTTTTACTCTGTGGTGATTCTCACTCTGTCAGATTTCGTGATGCGGTCGCTCTCTGACATCAGCGTGATCAGCTGTTCACTAAAAACTCTGCTTCAGTTTTAATTCAGTTAAACACAAACTGCCTGTTGCTCTGAGCTGTGAAACGAGTTATTGAAGTGTGAAACTTTCATTTTCTGTTGAAGCAGCAAAAAGCAGAAAGAAGCTGCACTGACTCATTTAAGCAGCAAAAGTAAAAATATGACTAATGATAAAAACTTGACTTTGTTGGAAAAACAGGGGCAGATATTGTTGTCTTTGTAAATATCAAGTTATATCAAAAACATCCCCAAACAATGTTGACGTTATTTCAGTCTTATATAGAGCTGAACGATTTTAGAAAAAGATCTAATTGTGATTTTTCGGGCAGATACAGCGATTTCAATTCGATTCACAATTTTCTTTAAAGCAAACTTTAGGGAAGTTTTCACAATTTTACAGTAACATTTACAAACTTGACAGAAAATTACATCAAACCATTGAAACATCAAAAGCTTTTAGTCTAATGCAAGGATATAAAACTGAAGGTAAGAATTGTTTCAAACTTTTCAAATAAAGGTCAATATTTTAATATAAATAATGAAAATTTTGAGAAATAAAGACAAAATTCTGAGATTTAAAAGTCAAGATTTGAGATGAAACCTAAGTTCAAGATATCAGTCTAAGATAATGTAAAAAAAAAAAGTACAAATTTTCTCATTCAAGGTCAAAATTTTAAGATGACAAAAGTTTACATTTTGAAAAAAAAAAGTTGAAATTTTGACACAAAAAGTCAAAAATCTAAGATTTTAGTCTAAATTATGAGAAATAAATACAAAATTTAGGATAAAAGGCAAAAAAAAAAATTAAAAATAATATTTTTCAATAAGTTGTTAAATTTTGACTCTTCTCAAAATCTGAGTCTTAAACCTATTCCTGCTTTTTCTAAACCGGACTTTTAAATTGTGTTTTTAGTTTTAAAAACTGAAGAACACAAAGAGCTATCTTTGACTCTTAACTTTTAAAAATGATGTAGCGCAAAATATCCTTAATTGTGTCAAGTTAAATGAAATAAAATAAACAACAATCCCAAGGAAAAAAAATTTTTTTTTTCCAACAGTTTTACTCAGACATGTCTCAGAGCACCGAGCTGTGAGTCGCTGAGTTTAATGTAGCTGTGACTAAACTACGCGACAAACTTACAAATTTTATTTGTTGCCTTAAATCAAACAACAGCGCGACGTAACTGTTGATAAAGACATGAACTCGTCAGGTTGTGTAAGGTAAAACTGTTTTGAACAAAGAAAAGAAGAGTTCTGATCTCCAAACTGAAACCAAAACTATCACATGCCTTTATCACGATGAGGGGAAGCAAAGGCTCATGGGAAACTGAGTCTTTGTCACTTGCACTAACAATCGCGTTCCAGAAACTACTCACAGCTGGTTTAACTAAATCATTTTGGTTAAAGGGATTATTTAATCTATTTTATCCTGATACTTTGATATATTTGGGTTTTATTTGTATGAAATAATCTGAATACTTTGATTCCTTAAATAATGTCATAATTACTGTTGTGATAGAAAGCAAATATGGACATGCAGACAGATGTTTTCATCTTTTATATCACTAAAAAAACTTGTGTTTTTGTTAAGCCTCTTTCATTTAAAGACAGAAACTAATCTGTGATACATGTTTCTGTTTACAACTCATTTTAGCTTCTTTGATCAAACCCTCAAAGTCACGAGTCATGGTCCTGAGGAGGAAAAGCGCTGAGTCATGTCTGAGTTTAAAGATGAAACTTCTCTGTGATGTTATAACGACGCCTCTGCTGGTGGCTCCACATGGGTCTCATTAACCAGAGAGTGTGTGTGTGTGTGTGTGTGTGTGTGTGTGTGTGTGTGTGTGTGTGTGTTCTCCTCCTGGAGCAGAACAGAGCGGAGTGTGTGTTGGGTACAGACCAGGTCTTGTGAGTGTGTGTTTTCCTGTGGAAGAGCCACCCTGCTTCCACAAACACTGAGGAGGGAAACAACGGCTCCTTTAACACACACACACACACACACACACACACACACACACACACACACACACACACTGGCTCCATCTCTGAGTCAGCTCGGTCGACCTCATCCTCACTTCACTTTCAGACTTTTCTGCTCTTTCTCTAAATTTGAGACTTTCTCATCTCTGTGATTGTTTTTCTTAAACTCAAAGTTTCATTCTTAGGTTTTTAATTTCTACAAAAACAAAGGAGCAGATTTGTTTGGATTCCTAAAACTCAAACTCAAAGTTTCTTCTTCTTCTTCTTTTTCTCTCTGCTCCTCTCAGGTCAACGAGAAAGCAGCGAGTGCTGAGAACATGAAGACTGAACCTGACGGAAAAACAAAAGGTGAGAGTTTAAAGCTGCTCTGTCTCTAACTTTAACCCTGTGGTGCATCGTGGTCACTACAGTGATTTAACCCTCTGATGCATGAATTATTAAAGTCAGTGTCTGGATTTTTCCCTTTAGTATTTTTATTTGTCTTAAGGCATGAAAAAAAGTTTCCTTACTTTTTTCTTCAAATATTTGTAACAGAACATTCAACATAAAAAAGAGTGAAATTAATGTAAACATAACTATTTCTTTGTTTCACTTCATTTCTTTTGTTTTTTTGGTAATTTCATGAATAATCTTTTTTTAATGCTTTGCAAAACATTTTGACTCTCTATCATCTATTTTAACACTGAATAATTTATAGTTATTACGCTGTTTTACCCTCAAATGTTTTTCTATAACTTTTTTTTTTAATTATATATGTTTGGAAAAAGAATTGAAAACATTTTTCAGGCCCTAAGAAGAATAAAAATATCCTGACACAGGCTAATATTAATTTCCACCACATGAACCATTGAATTTAGGAGTAAATAAGTTTTAAATAGGTGTCTACTCAGAGGTGGAAAGTACTTAAGTACAAATACTTTGTTCCTTTACTGAAGTAGATTTTTCAGGTATCTGTACTCAACTCAAGTTTTCATATTTTTGATAATTTCTTGCTTTCACTCCCTACATTTGAACACAAATATCTGTACTTTCTACTCCTTACTACTTTTTTCACTTTTACTTAGATAAAGTAGATGAATTTGTACTTTTACTTTTCTCAGCTTTTTGTACACAAGCACTTGTTCTTCTAGTTACGTACAGAAAGTATGTACTTTTTCCATCTCTGTGTCCACTGTAGTGACCACTATGCACAACAGGGTTAAAAGTTATTTACTCCTAAATTCAAAGGTTCATGTGGTGGAAATTCATATTAGTCTGTGTCAGGATATCTTTATTCTTCTTAGGGCCTGAAAAAAAAATTTCTAATATATTTTCCGAACATGTATATATTTTTAATAACTATAAATTATTCCGTGTGTTCAAAGCATTAAAAAAATGATTCATGAAATAACTAAAAAAAAAAGAAAAGAAGTCAAACAAAAAAAAGTCAGATTTACATTAAGTTCACACTGTTTTAAGTTAAATGCTCAGTTACAAATATATGAAGGAAAAAATGGGAAACTTTTTTTCATGCCTTAAGACAAATAAAACACTCAAGGGAAAAATCCTGACACTGACTTTCATAATTCATGCGTCTCAGGGTTAAAACTCCTGTCAGTGACTCTCAGTCTGTCAGGGGTCTGGCGCCCCCCTGTGGACAAAGTGTTACTCCTCGTTTTTTTTTCACTGTCTGATTTTGCATGTTTTGCCGCCAAAGTCTCAAGAAATTAAAATTTTCTTGGGTGATTTGAATATTGATCAGATCATTTCTTCTCTGCTGTTTTCAGGGCGTGAGCTGTGTAAAGTCCTGTTTCCTTACGAGGCACAAAATGAAGACGAGCTGTCGCTTAAAGAGGGAGAGATCGTCAACATCATCACAAAGGTGTGTGTGTGTGTGTGTGTGTGTGTGTGCGTGTGTGTGTGTGTGCTGCAGCTTTGCATCATCCGCTCGCTCTGATTTGTTTGTTCAGGTAATGAACACACTTTGCATGTTGCAGCCGTTTGCTCTGTGCCTGAATCAGACTTTAATCCTGAGCTCAGACTAAACTGTTTGTGTTTGTTTTTGTTTGTTTTTTTTTATTTTTCAGGAGTGTGCCGACGCCGGCTGGTGGATGGGGGAGATCGGGGGGAGGCAAGGTGTGTTTCCAGATAACTTTGTGAAGCTGCTGGAGCCGGAGAAGGAGGTAAATTCAGCTCAGAGACACAAATCTGTTTCTTTATGTTTGACACGTTTGTGTTTGTGTTTGTCTCTAAATTATTGTTTGTGTTTTTGTTTCAGAGACCAAAGAAGCCGCCGCCGCCCAGCGCACCGTCAGCAAAACCCAGCACAGGTACAGTCACACCTGCAGACTTTGTTTCCTCTCTGTGCTCCTCGATTTATCCTGAAATAGAGACTGAAACATACAGAAGCTCATTTACAACAGTTCAATGAATAAAATAAAAAACTGGCTTTGTTGAGATTTTTTAATTCAAATATTTAGTCATAATTCTGAGGTATGAACTTAACTCTCAAAATTTTGACTTTTTATGATAATAATTGGACTTAATCTAAAAATTTAGACTGTTTGAAATTTTGACCACGGTAAAATTTTGACTTTATGTCTAAAAATTTTCACTGTATCATCTCAAAATCTTGATTTTTTTTCCCCTTAATTTTACTCTTATCTCAAGATTTTGTCTTATCCTCAAATCAAAAGTTTTTATCCCAAAATTTCATCTTTTAACTTTTAGATTTTTTTTTCTGTCAAATTTTTGACTTTAAAGTACTTTAAATCTTCTCTTTCTCAAATTTTTTGTCTGTTCATCTCATTTTTTCTCCTTAGTATCAAACTTTTGTCATAGGTTTTCTTTTATTATCTTAACAGCTTGACTATATAATTTGATTTTCTTATTACCAAAATATTCTGTTATTTTTTTACTTTTTATCTCAGAATTATGACTTTTACCTCAAATTTCTCAAAATAAAGTTTTCATTCTTTAAACTTTTATTTACTTCTGATCTCAGTATTTTTCTTTTATCGCACAATTTGATTGGTTTCTCATAATTTGGACTATTTTATCTTAAATTTGTGACTATTTGTCTTACAATTCTGACTTTATTTCCTCATAATGTTGGATGAATTATCTCAGATTTTCGCCTTTTTTCTCATCACTTTAACTTGATATTGGACCAAAAAATTCTCAACAAAGCCGAGTTCTGATTTTATTTTTTTAACTGGCATAAATGGGCTTCTATACAAACGTGTGAACTCTGACCTGTAGAGAAAAAGACGGAAGCCCGGAAGGTTCCTCCGGAGCGACCGGAGCATCTGCCACAGAGGGACCAGGAGCGAGGTAGAGTCTGGACTTTCAGCTCCTGCAGGATCTGACTCTTCTCTGTGTGTTAGAGGCTGATTCACTCAGAAACACGGTTCAAGACGCAGAGAAATCAGCTTCATCACTATCACAGGTTTTTAAGAGTCTGAGTCCTGAACGACCCTGAGAATAAACAGATCGGTCTGTGTATCTGTGTGAATCAGCCTCTGAACGCATCACTAACACGCTCTCTGCCACTAACACGCTCTAACACGGCTGCAGGCGGCGTTTCCTCAGCGCCGGCAGCGGCAGGTTTCTTTGTGCAGCTCTCAACAAGAAGAATAATCAGAATCAGCCTGTTTGTTCTTTTGTGCAGCAGAGGAACAAAGCTTCTGTTGAGGAAACGGCTTCAGTCTGTGCAACAGGAAGTTTCAGACTCTGTGGTTTGATGTGACGGACACAAACTTTCACAAACTCAGACAAACTTAAACTAACTCAGACAAACTGACACAAACTAACACTAACTCAGACAAACTTACACTAACTCAGACAAACTTACACTAACTCAGACAAACTTACACTAACTCAGACAAACTTACACTAACTCAGACAAACTTACACTAACTCAGACAAACTTACACTAACTCAGACAAACTTACACTGACTCAGACAAACTTATACTAACTCAGACAAACTTATACTGACTCAGACAAACTTATACTGACTCAGACAAACTTATACTAACTCAGACAAACTTATACTAACTCAGACAAACTTACACTGACTCAGACAAACTTATACTAACTCAGACAAACTTACACTGACTCAGACAAACTTATACTAACTCAGACAAACTTATACTGACTAAGACAAACTTTCACTAACTCAGACAAACTTATACTAACTCAGACAAACTTATACTAACTCAGACAAACTTACACTGACTCAGACAAACTTATACTAACTCAGACAAACTTACACTGACTCAGACAAACTTTCACTAACTCAGACAAACTTTCACTAACTCAGACAAACTTTCACTAACTCAGACAAACTTACACTAACTCAGACAAACTTTCACTAACTCAGACAAACTTATACTGACTCAGACAAACTTACACTAACTCAGATAAACTTACACTAACTCAGACAAACTTATACTAACTCAGACAAACTTACACTGACTCAGAGTCTCTGACTGTGACACAGCTGTGCGCATCAGGAACCAACATAATAATCATTTTAAAAAACCACCTGAGCAACTTCTCTTAACACCACACCTGCTCACACTATAGGGCCTGGATACAAAAACAGCCATGGGGATGTCTTCAGTGACACTTACCAATCACAAAGTGACACCTGCCAATACTTAGGTGGAACAAACCAATCACTCAGTGACACCTACATATTGCTAAGTGACCCCACCATACATGCAGTGGCAAATATTGCCATGTAACCCTTATCAAGGTGCTGCTGAGCTATCTGCAGATGTCACTGAGAAATTGGCAGACGCCGCTTAGTGGTTGGTAAGCGTCACTCAGTGATTTGTTTGTTCCACTGAAGTATTGGCAGGTGCCACTGAGTGATTTTGAGGTGTCATTGAGCATTTGTATGGTTTCACTGAGTAGTTGGCAGTTGTCACTGACAAATTGGCATGTGCCCCTGAGTGATTGGTTTGTTCCGCTGAAGATTTGGCACGTGTCACTGAACCACTGGTATCGTCACTGAGCATAAGGCAATTGTGACTTAACAATTGGCAGCTGTTACTTTGGGATTGGAAGTTGCAACTAATATTTCTGGCATGTGCCACTGAGTAGTTGTTTCATTCAATAGAGGAATTGGCATGTGTCAGTGAACCATTGGTGGATACCACTGAGGATATGGCATTTCTCACTTCACAGGAATTGGCATCTGTCAATAACCAGTTGAAAGCTGTTACTTTGGATATGGCAGCTGTCACTGACAGATTTGTAGCTGTCACTTAGTCACTGATTGTTTTTGGCATGTGTCACTCAATTTTTGGCAGGTGACGCTGAGTGAACAATTGGCACTTTGGTCTTTTTGAGTCAGTAACAAACCATGAGCTGCTTTTGGATCCTCTCAGACCAAAGTAATCAAACCCAGAGTTAATCCTCCTCCATGTTTCCTAACAGCTGATTCACCTGATCCTCCACCTCCTCCTCCTCCCCCTCCTCCTCCTCCTCCTCTTCCTCCTCCTCCTCCTCC
>RPOG01003094.1:23363-72434 GCA_008086565.1 Thalassoma bifasciatum | reverse complement strand
GTTAAAGGCTGAAACATGAGCTAAAGGCTAAAACATGAGTTAAAGGCTGAAACATGAGCTAAAGGCTGAAACATGAGCTAAAGGCTAAAGCAGGAGTTAAAGGCTAAAACATGAGCTAAAGGCCGAAACATGAGCTAAAGGCTGAAACATGAGCTAAAGGCTAAAACAGGAGCTAAAGGCTAAAACAGGAGCTAAAGGCTAAAAAATGAGTTAAAGGCTAAAACAGGAGCTACGGAATAGATCATAATCCTAGGGTAGAAACAGGAGCTAAAGGCTAAAACATGAACTAACGGCTAAAGCAGGAGCTAAAGGCCGAAACATGAGCTAAAGGCTGAAACATGAGCTAAAGGCTAAAACAGGAGCTAAAGGCTAAAACAGGAGCTAAAGGCTAAAAAATGAGTTAAAGGCTAAAACAGGAGCTACGGAATAGATCATAATCCTAGGGTAGAAACAGGAGCTAAAGGCTAAAACATGAACTAACGGCTAAAGCAGGAGCTAAAGGCTAAAACATGAGCTAAAGGCTAAAACATGAGTTAAAGACTAAAACATGAGTTAAAGGCTAAAACATGAGTTTAAGGCTAAAACAGGAGCTAAAGGCTAAAACATGAGTTAAAGGCAAAAACAGGAGCTAAAGGCTAAAACAGGAGCTCGAGGCTAAAACATGAGTTAAAGGCTAAAACATGAGTTAAAGGCTAAAGCAGGAGCTACGGAATAGAACATGAGCCTAAGGTAAAAACATGAGCTCTCGTCAAATATCTTCCCGTGAGATTTCACTGCTGGGAGAGTGACGCTCAGAACCTGTTGCGTGTCGGTGTAGTTATGTTTACATCGGCTGCGTTAATCGTTAATATCCTGATGTTTATTTCCTCTCAGTATCTTCAGGTTTGATGCCTGGTGTGTGTGATGAAGGGTAGTATCTGGGTTATCCCAGGCTTCACACACACACATGTGCTTTCTCACACACATTTATACACATGTTACTCTTTGTCTCTCTCTCTCTCTCTCTCTCTGCCTCATTCACACTTGTGCTCTCTCGACCTGCTCTGAGCTGGTTTGCTGCTCTCTCTCTCTCTCTGTGTCTCAGTAAAAGGATTAGTGCGTCCTGTGTGATTATCTGTCTATTAATAGCTTCCTTTAAGGCCGTTCACATGCTCCTATAGCATCTCAGGTCTGTTATTACTGTAACATAGCGCTGCGCTCTACGGGGGAGGAAACAAAGATGCACAAAGACGCACAAAGACGCACAGATCCTGATCGTACTGCAGCGAGAACGATGTAGATATTAGTTTTCACTAGGGCTGAACGGGTTAAGAAAAAGATTTAATTGCCATTTCAATTCGATTCACGATTTTCTTTAAATCAAACTTTTAGTGAAAGTTTCACAATGTACAGTAACATTTACAAACTTGACAGAAAATTGCATCAAACCATTGAAACATCAAAAGCTTTTACTCTAATGTGAAGATGAAAATAAAAACTGAAGGTGAGAATTGTTTCAAACTTTGAGATAACAGGTCAATATTTTAATATGAAAAGTGGAAATTTTGAGAAATTAAGACAAAATTCTGAGACAAAAAGTCAATAACTTCCAGAGTTTAAGAAATAAATTTAATATTATGTGAAAAAAGTCCAAATTTTCTCATTTAAGGTCAAAACTTTAAGATGACAAAAGTCGAAGATAAAAAGTCTACGTTCTGAAATAAAGGAAATGTTTGAGATAAAAAGTTGAAATTTTGATTAAAAAAAGTCAAAACTCTAAGATTTAAGTCAAAACTATATGAAATGAATACAAAATTAAAGGATAAAAGGCAAAAAAAAAAATTTTTTAAGGAGATTTATAGATAAATAGTCAAATTTTGGCTTTCTCAAATCCCTAAAACCTATTCCTGTTATTTCTAAACCGGACTTTTTAAATTGTATTTTTTAGTTATAAAAACTGAAGAACAAAAAGAGCTATCTTTGACTCTTAACTTTTAAAAATAATGCAGTGCAAAATATTCCTAATTGTGTCGAGTTAAATAAAATAAAATACAAAACAACTAAAAACAAATTTCAACAATCTCAAAGAAAAAAGGATTTTTCCAACAGTCTCACACTCAAAGACAGGTGTGTGTGAAACAGCTGATATAACAGATCCTGGGTCAGTCAGGAGCAAAATAAATCGCAGCTTTAACGATCACATGATCACGATGTTTGAAATTGCGATTTCGATCAGAAAATGATAAATCATTCAGCCCTAACCTGCAGAAAATTTTGCTTAAATTTTAAGCAACCACTGAAGTTCTCCATAAATATTTAGTCTCTCAGCTGTTAAGAAATCCTTGTAACTTGATTTCAAATTATATTTTAATGTAGTCATACAGCAAACAGCCTAAATGCACTTTAATTCTAACTCTCTGCAAAATTTAACACTCATTGCCGTGTTTTTGTTTTGTTTTTGTGTCATGACAAATAAAGAAAGTCTGATTTGTGTGTTCACAAAATGCTGGGCTAACCTCTAGTTTCTTTAGTTTTCAGTTTAAAGATAATATATAAAAAATTTTGGTAATAATCGAGACCAGATATGAGAAATTTAAAGTGATTTTTTATTTATTTTTGTTCGACTTCAAAGCTCATAATTTCAAGCTGATGTTTCAAAGCGTGTGTGTCATGTTTGTGTGTGTCGAGTGCACGTGTTAGGGTTTGGCCTTCGATATGACCTTAAAATAAATAATAATAACCTTGTTCCTCCGCCACACCCTGACGTGTGACATGAAAAAAGGCGTGAGCTGGTTTATCAGGATTCAAAGGTTTGATTTGCAGCGAGCTGGTAAAGACTGGAGTGAAATAAGGAACCGTGTTTATTTGATACTGAAAATAAAGACGTTTACGAAGGTTTCGAGGTTAAAGGACAGAAATATTTGACCTGAGGGAGGAAGCTGTTTCTGCTTTTTCTCGTGGTTATGGAGTCGTTTGGTCAAAGAGAATGTGAATGATTTATCGTTTACATCCATTTGTCCTTGGGATTGTTGAATTTTTTTTGAATTTTTTTGTGTTTTATTTTATTTAACTTGACAAAATTAAGGATATTTTGCACTGCATTATTTTTAAAAGTTAAGAGTCAAAGATTTCTCTTTTTGTTCTTCAGTTTTTACAACTAAAAAAACAATTTAAAAAGTCTGGTTTAGAAATAACTACAATAGTTGTTAGACTCAGGGTTTGAGAAAAGTTAAAATTCGACTATTTATCTAAAAATCTTCTTTTTAATGTTTTTTTTTGCCTTCTAGTCAATAATTTTGGATTTATTTTACATAATTTTGACTTAAATCTTAGAATTTTGACTTTTTATCTCAAACGTTATTTCAAAACGTAGACTTAAGTCGTCTCAAAGTTTTGACTTTAAATGAGAAAGTTTGGACTTTTTTCACATAATGTTAAATTGATTTCTTAAACTCTGGAAATTTATTGACTTTTTGTCTTAGAATTTTGTCTTTATTTCTCAAAATATCCACTTTTCATATTAAAATATTGACCTTTTATCTCAAAGTTTGAAACAATTCTTACCTTCAGTTTTTATTTTCATCCTCACATTAGAGTAAATGCTTTTGATGTTTCAGTGGTTTGATGTAATTTTCTGTCAAGTTTGTAAATTGACTTTAAATTGTGAAAATTTCTCTTAAGTTTGATTTAAAGAAAATTGTGAATCAAATTGTAATCGCTGTATCTGCCAGAAAAATCGCAGTAAGATCTTTTTCTGAAACCGTTCGTTGAGTTTAGTCGTCCTAAAACTTCAAGAACTGCTTTTCTGATCTATGTTTAGTTTTTCTGACCTTCTCTTTAAGGTGAGCAGGGATTTTTAGCGTTTACCTAATTGGACAAAACCACCTCCGCTTGATTTTTATTGGATTATTTTTTGTGTCTTTGAGTAAATTAGTCCGAGATTTAAGAACATAATTTTCAGCTTGAAAAGATTTCGGGAGCAAGATTTGATTCGATTCAGCCGGTCAAAGCAAAGTGAGTGAAAGCCAAATTCTTGTAATCCTCTTCCTGAAGCTCGGACCAATCAAGGCGGTTTCCTGTCATGGGAAACGAGGCCTCGCCAACCCTCGCCAACCCTCGCCAGACCTCGCCAGACCTCGCCAAGCGCATTTAAAGTGATTATTCCCAACATGTTTTGATCCAAATGCCGCCAGTTACTCACGACCTGCCGGCCTTCGCTTCAGCTCGGCTCATTGAGGCTGAATCCAACCAGGCCAGTCCCTTAAAAAAAAAACAAAAAAAAAATTACCCAGCAGCCCCTGGTTGACTCTGCAGGCTTTAATCTCTGCTCTGTAAACTCAGTGAGACAGAAAAACGACAGATTACCTGAGCACGTCTCTGTTGACTTTAATCAAAACTCTTATTTCTGTTTCTTTTTGAATAAGCGGTGGTGTGTAGGAGCTCCTCTTTGATCTTTGTGTGTGTGAGTGTGTGTGTGTGTGTGTGTGTGTAACGATCACTCAGAGCTACAGAAACAGAGTCGAGCAGAATATCAAGGTTCCTGCAAAGTCTTCATGTCCTAGAGCAAAAGTCTTCACTGCTCATCTTTGTCAAGTCGGTTCATTCTCAGTGCTCTCAAAGGGAACTGTTTTCTACAAACAAGCTCTGATAAACACACACACACACACACACACACACACACACACACACACACACACACACACACACACGAGTCAGTGAGGAAGCAGCTAGAGGCCAAAGAGTCTTTTAAATGTTGGACTAACATTCATCAAGTGCACATAAAAACACAAACACTGCTCCATATTCTGTCTGTGTTTCTATTTCTACACTTGAATAAACTTAAATTTGACTTAAAGGTGCAGTGCGCTGAATTTTAAGCTTTTAGCGAGAAAATATGTTTAAATCAGAGCTGGGACTCAATGAAAAAAATATAACCTGATTAAACAGACTCTTGTAAATAATGAATCTAAATTATTCTTATTTTAATTGTGTATCAAGCCGATACCGATCAAATACAGGGCCAATATCACCAATTTCAGTACCAATACTGATAGTTTTTTACATGGAAAAGCACAAAATTATCACTAAAGCTACTGTTTCTGTTTGCAAATGAAAGTAAAAAACTTTTTTTTTCTGAAAACAAACTGGCACTTTAATTTTCTCCCCAGTTTTGTTGTAAAACAATAAATTTGAATATTTATAGATAACAGCAATTAATTAATATAAACATTTAAAATATCATTTTGAGTCAAACAGCTTGCACATACTGACGGATAAACAATTACAGAAGCATTAAAAATATTTCAGAAATCAGCTTTTTATTGAAAATGTAGAGCAGCAATGTGGAACAACTTACACTGGGTGTTGGTTTTATAAATCTTTTAAGCAAAATATAACAAACAGGTTTGGTCGGAATTGGAAATTTGTCTCGTTTTCAGTTTTCTTTAAAGTCTCAGAATCAGAATTTCATCGCTGAAACAAAAAGAATAACAAAAATAATAACAAATCAACATGACTAATATTTACAGGCTGAAAGAATATGATAATAGTGCAGTGGTGAATAGTGCAAGGATGCTTAATTTACATGAGGTAGACAAAGTTAAAGTTGGAGTAGTGTAGTTAAATAACAACAATAAATAAATGTGTTCATTCACAGTGTGTAAACAAGACTCTTAACACTGGAGCAAAGTGTTTAAAACTCCCTAAACCAGCTCAAAGCAGCAGCTGAAATATTAGAAATGTTCCATGATGCAAAAATACAGTAGGAGCAAATATTACTGTAATTAACCCTGTGGTGCAGAGTGGTCACTACAGTGGACACTTAATTAATAGTTATTTACTCCTAAGTTCAATGGTTCATGTGGTGGAAATTAATATTAACCTGTGTCAGGGTATTTTTATTCTTCTTAGGGTCTTAAAAAAATGTTTTAAATTTTTTTTCCAAACATATATTCATTCAAAAAAGTTATGGACAAACACGTGAGGATGGGTTTTTTTTCATGACTTAAGACAAATAAAAACACTCAAGGGAAAAATCCTGACACTGACTTTAATGATTCATGCATCAGGGGGTTAATTAATTTCAATTAAGGCGTTGAAGTGCAGACATTACTTTTTATTATTTCTCAATTAGGAATAAAAAACCACAAACTTTGAGGTTATATGTCCAAACACACACACACACACACACACACACTCAGCTCCTGGGGCTTTGGGAGCAGCTTATCTGTTATGTAACAAAGACCCGGACCTGCAGGGACAGAAACATCAGCTCCATCCATCCATCCATCCATCCATCCATCCATCCATCCATCCACAGAGCGCTGTATGAGCGAGCGTTCGTCTGAACTCTGAACGACCCTGTTTGGCGTCTGTCAGCGAAGGATCAGAAAACAGACACCTGCAGACTCCCGTCTTATTGTGCATGCGTTCGCTTCGTGACAGCTTCTGGAAACGGCGGGATAATGACGAGCTGAGGCGGAGCGGCAGACTCAGGCTCCTCGCTCTGACTGACAAACACCGTCACAAGCTCTGACTCTTTTTATAATTGTTCTTTGGTGCTTTTTGATGCCAGAACATTCTCTATTTATACCAAACTCACCTCGTAGCTGCTGCTGCTGCTTTTCATAAACCTGAGTTTCTGTTTCTGGAAATGTTGAAACACTTTTATTCATAAAAAACACAGAAAAGGGGAAAAGTGCTTCTCAACTTGAGCTGAACAATTTTAATCTAATTATGATTATTTTTCCCTTATATTACAGTTGCGATTTAGTGTGTGATTATTTTTAGCTTTCTCACGTCAAGTGTAGTTTATCCAACACAAGAAAACAAATGAAACAAATGGAATAAAACAAAACACAGATATGAATGAATGAATGAATGAATGAATGAAAATGTCAAATTTATACAAAATGAATACAAAATTAAAGGATAAAAGGCAAAAAATATATATTTAAAAGAAGATTTTTAGATAAATAGTCAAACTTTGACTTTTCTATTACTATTCCTGCTATTTCTAAACTGGACTTTTTAAATTGTATTGTACATCAAACCATTGAAACATCAAAAGCTTTTCCTCTAATGTGAGGATGAAAATAAAAACTGAAGGTAAGAATTGTTTCAAACTTTGAGATAAAAGGTCGATATTTTAATATGAAAAGTGGAAATTTTGAGAAATTAAGACAAAATTCTGAGACAAAAAGTCAATAAACTTCCAGAGTTTAAGAAATCAATTTAACATTAAGTGAAAAAAAGTCCAAACTTTCTCATTTAAGGTCAAATTTTAAGATGACTTAAGTCTACGTTTTGAAATAACGTTTGAGATAAAAAGTCAAAATTCTAAGATTTAAGTCAAAATTACGTAAAATGAATCCAAAATTATTGACTAGAAGGCAAAAAAATAACATTAAAAAGAAGATATTTAGATAAATAGTCGAATTTTAACTTTTCTCAAACCCTGAGTCTAACAACTATTGTAGTTATTTCTAAACCAGACTTTTTAAATTGTATTTTTAGTTATAAAAACTGTAGAACAAAAAGAGCTATCTTTGACTCTTAACTTATAAAAATAATGTAGTGCAAAATATCCTCAATTGTGTCAAGTTAAATAAAATAAAATACAAAACAATTCAAAAAAAAATTAAACAATCCCAATGATAAATTGATTTTTGCCAACAGTTTTACACTCAAAGACAGGTGTGTGTGAAACAGCTGATATAACAGATCCTGGGTCAGTCAGGAGCAAAATAAATCACATGATCACGATGTTTGAAATTGTGATTTCGATCAGAAAAGGATAAATCGTTCAGCCCTAGGTTGTGTAGTTTTTATTTCTAGTTTTAAGTCTGAGTTGATGTATTCTGATCTCTGTTAGAGTCACGTTTATTAATGCATCTTCCAAACGATCTAACCGTCTCCTTCTTCTTCTTCTTCTGTGTTTTGCAGAAGTGCCAGCGCCGGAGCAGCCGGAGCTGTTCCTGAAGAAGCTGCAGCAGTGCTGTACTGTCTTTGACTTCATGGACACGCTGTCAGACCTCAAGATGAAGGAGTACAAGCGCTCCACGCTCAACGAGCTGGTGGACTACGTGACCGTCAGCCGGGGCTACCTGACAGAGCAGGCTTACCCCGAGGTCGTCAAAATGGTGAGAAACGAGGGTGGAGGGGGGGGGGAGGTCTGTCTGACACTCACCAAGAAACCACAACAAACACCAGAGCTGCAGAGAAACTAATTTTCTTTTTAATACTTTATTTTCTGACATAGGCAAATATAAATGTCAATCCCCTCGTCCCCTGAGGCTTAAAATAAAAGAAAACTAGAGAAAAACTGGTGCGGGTGGGGGTTACATTTCCTTTCAGCAAATGCTGGAAATGCTGAGCACTGCATTTCAAAATTCTTGAACAAGATCTTCAGAGAAACGTTCTGTGCCTGCACTGAAAACTAACACTGAAAACCTTTTCAAAAGGCACTGGGGTCATTACAGTGACACTGCTGTGTGGTTTCCATGGTAACAGACCTTCTCCATTCATTTCAATGGGCCAAAATTTTTATGGAAAATGCAGAATGTTTTAAAAAGTGCAAAATGTTAAGGATAAACCCTTTACAAGCGCACCACTCGTGAACATTTTTAACATTTTACTTACTGAATAGGTCGCTAATTTCTTTTATTTTTTTTAGTTTACTGTTTGGACTCTTATCTGGAGAAAAATTGAGTCCCATCTTGTACAAAAACTTTATTTCTTCCACCAACTGAACCCTCTGTTCTGCATCAATCCATACGTTAATGAGCAAAGCAACATAACGAACCTGCAGGGGCGTGTCCAGACGTTTAAGACCAGGGTGCCCCGACCCATAAATAATGCGAGCCCACACTCAATTAATAGAATTTATTTTCACTTTTTATGCATTAAAAATACAGGATTACAGGCTACAGCTTTATTAAAGAATAATAATAATGATTTAATTTAGCCAATTTTGCCAAATCATGTAGCACTAGTTGGAGCAGATGAATAAATGTCGAATGTTTATATATTTATTTTTCCCACCATCATTGTTACTTTGGGGAATGATTAACATGGACATGTGAGGAGTCTCTTCACGTAGTAATACTACTACGAATAATAACTTCAAAGTGAAATGATTCAGTCTTTTTTCTCCTGGGTCTTATTTTAAAAAGGTTAAGAAATTTTATCAATAATTATTCATGTTGACAGATTTCGAACACTGTTACAACACTCTGTTACAAATATTAATTCACTGCTCCAATAATTGTTTAAAGAGGGGTATGTCCAAAACGTTCGTCCCACTGAGAAACTAATTCTTTTAATTCCATTAATAGAGAAGCAGGACGATGATAGACTTTAAAGAACAGTGTTTCAGATTCCCAAACTGACGCAGCGAGGTCTTAAGAACCGTGCACAGACAGATCCGTCTGAAACCAGCTCTCCCCTCTTGTCCCATTTTTCTCGCTCGCTGTCTCGTGCCCCTGATGTGCACTCGGGCTCACGTGAGGCGCTGATGTAACTCCGAGTATCACAGAGGAAACCTCGGCGCCTGCCAAAGACGAGGGGCAGGTCGAGCTCTGCAGCATCAGAGTAACACGAGCTGCAGCTCTGAATCTCAAATAAAGAACTAGCACCGCTGCTCCAAATCCTCTAAAGACGTCTTCAACACTTATTTTTAATTCTGACTCAGTCTGGAGAACAGAAAATACACACTCTGCTGTTGAAATATTCGGTATAAATGCACAAAAATCACAGCTTTTTGAATGATTGCAGCATTTTTCCACAGTCAGGTGTTTAACGTGTCTGTTTGTGTTTTTTATTCAGGTGTCTCACAACATATTCCGGACCCTTCCGCCCAGTGACAGTAACGAGTTTGACCCTGAGGAAGACGAGCCCACGCTCGAGGCCTCCTGGCCACACTTACAGGTAAGAAAACGCACTGAAACGTGTCACCTGTGCGAACTTTTAGTGGTGATACCTGTACCTTTTGTTGTCTGATGAGAACAGAAACAGAAATATGAGAGTGACAGATATTTAGAGATGCTCCTGTCTGGTTTTTATACTCGTTTGTTCAGCTAATGAGCCCAGCTTTAAGACTATCAACTGGACTGGAACTTAGAATAAACCTCAGACGATAAATTAACTGATATCAGAAATTATTTTTCTGATATGCAAATGGATGCACTTCAAGATCTGCAATCAAAGCTCGTGTTATTGGACTCATTATGAGACACAATCATCTGATAAATCCAGAAAAATGTCTTATTTCAATATAAATCTGCCTTTTTATAACAAAATAAAGTTTTTATCACACAGGAGGTTTTAGTATGTGAGTGGAAATGAATAAAAAGTGATATCCAATATGAGTGGGAGGAAGAAATTGATTCACATAAGTATCATAAGTATTTTTTCTTTTACGATTCTTAAATCTTTCTTTTTCTTCTCCTATATTTCACCCTTCAAAGGAGACGTTTGAAAAGACATGCTTTAACAGCTGATTGAAATATTTTGCTGACAAATTTTGCTAAACTATATTGTCCTAGAAATTCTTGCGATAAACGTTGATATTGCTGTTTTGATACCATTTTCAACTAATATAATAGTACTGGTATAATAGTGCAAGTACACCCTTTTAAAGATAAATAAGCTTTTATTTCCTAAGAATATTTAAAATTGGAAGTATATTGTGAACAAAATACATGTAAATATCAACACACACAACCAAAAACAAAAAAAAAACCTCAGTTTCTGTTAACTTGAATAAAAACCACACAAAACCAAAAGCTATATATAAAATAGACTCTGTTGCTGATAAGAAAAAAACTCACAGCGATACAGAAGTCTTTTTTTTTTTTTTTTTTTTTTTTTTTTTTTTTTTTTTTTTTTTTTTTTTTTTGTCAAATATGTTTTTATTGAGAAAAAAATATTCCATACATTTTAAATATACATTCATATCTCCTTTTACAATTTTCTGCTATGGATTCCATTTTTATATTTACCATTATATTTAAACATTTTAACAAAGTTTTTAGAATCAATTGAAGAACAAAGATAATTGAACACGAACAGAAGGAAAGGGAGAAGCAGAGTTTAAAAAAAAAAAAAAAAAAAAAAAAAAAAAAAAAAAAAAAAAAAAANGTTTCCATTAGCGCGGTACTACGCGTCAGACGCCAGTTTTTAGTACCTACTCTACCCTGGTTCTAAGAGAGTAAAGCTGATACTAAAAGGTGACGTGGACGGACTGCCGGTCACTCATTGGTCAGAGAATGTCGTCTCTGCAGCTTCTGACTCTGAACAAATCACTTACAAGAGGCAAAGGAATAAGTCAGCGACGGGTTTTTAATGACATTTAAACCTGACGGCACAGAACCAGACTGAATGAAGACAAAATACAGCCCTAAAATGCTCCTTCATGATTCCTAAATAAGTTAAAAGTCCTTTTTAAACCAAAAAGAAGTTAACAGCAAAGATAGTTGGCTTTAAAGAGTCTTTTAAATTAAATCAAAGTTGGTCGGTGCAGGAGCGATCTGTCTGCCACGAGAGTCTTTAAGCACCAATCAGTCCATTAATCCACAGGGAACCAAAAAGGAAAACCAGTTCAAAGAAGAATGATTGATCAACAACAAATCTCTGCTATACCAGGCCCAAAAATCAAAAATTAAAGTGATCTCACTGGATCCAGGGAAGAGTTGATGTCAGGAAGCAGCTCCTTCGTTTTCCTCCGCGTGCAGCAGCACCAGGCTGTTGTTTACCTCCGTTGTCATGACGACCGACATTGAGCCGCTGTATTACTTTAATGAAATCTTTTGAAAGCTTTGTTTTTTCCTTTAAAGACCACGGTGGCACATGTGTTTGTACAAAATTACGTTTGTGTGGCGTTCTAGATGAACATGCACGCACTTCTGCGCAGCACTTTAGCGCAGCTGTGTTATAAGATCCACGCCCACCGTGAGTCTGTAGTCGGGCTAGAGGAACAGATAACCAAACCCAGTAGAGACGAGTCGAGTAGGGCTGGAATTGTATAGTGGAAAAGTGCCATCATATTCTTTTAAACCACTGACATCTCTCTCTTCTTCCTTTCCTCTTCTTTTTCCAGTTGGTATACGAGTTCTTCATCCGGTTCTTGGAGAGTCAGGAATTCCAGCCCAGCATTGCCAAAAAGTACATAGACCAGAAGTTTGTCCTACAGGTGAGTAAAAAAAAAACCCAGAACATAAAAATCTATCTAAAAAACACGACAAAGTGGAACAGTTAAAGAGTATTCTCTCTCTTTAATCTAGTTTTTTTTTTTCAAACACATTTGACAGACAAAAACAAGGTTTGTTTTCACAGGGACCTAAACATACAAAAAAAAAACCCATAAAAACAATATAAACAGTAACAGTATAACAAATGCAATCTTATCTATGTATTGTATTTGATTTACTTATCTATCTTTATTATTATCATGTTCATTTCTTATCGCTCTTTTCAACTGTATTTGTCTGAATTGGTTCAGTAATTGTTCAACTGTGTAAAAAAAAAAAAAAATTCTTTCAATGTACATATTATGAATGTTTCTTTATTCTCATTGTCCTGTACTTTTGTTTATAAGTGAAGAAGTTTATTGTGTTAACTAGTTGATTTTCACAGTGGTGTGTTGCTATTTGAAAAAATAAATAAATAAAAAATACAATCAGACAACACAAAACAAAAAAAGAGCGCTCCATCTTCACCAACTCTTTCTTTATCTCAACTCAAGCCACAATACATACATTAAACATACAAATGGACACCTATACAAATATATGCACATGTACACTTCAACACAACCCATTAATATATATAAAAATCAATAGACAATAAAAAATAATGAAGTAACTCATAAACAGAAAACTCAAAAATTCAAAAAACTCTTTTTTTCAATAAACCACCTGAATCCAAACATTTTTTTCAACTAAATCCCTGCAAACAAAAAAAGCTTTATATTTATTCAAGAAAACACAAGGAAAGATTTCCAAAGAGGTAGAAAAATGCTAAATGTTGCCACGTTTGTCATTAATAATGTGACCACATTTCAGTTATGAAATTTTATGCACAATTTCTGGGTTGATTAATTGATTCAGAAAATGAAATAATAACTTTCTCAGCTCATAATGAGAAACACAAAGTTCTAGTCCTGTTCCTGGAAACACGAGTACAAATGACTTTTTGTGTGTTAATTAATGGTAATCTATGTGTTGTGTTTTGATCTGTAATTTTTGTTTTTTAATGTATTTATGGGCTGTGACACTGAGCATGTTTGTCTAATTTGACCTTGATCCAACATTTCATATAAATAAGAGCTTTTCAAGTTTGCATGTTGGCGAAGTAATCGTCAACTTTAGTCGCCTGCCCTGTCCACGCCCTTTGAGTTATAAAAAACCTTCAGTAACTTTTCATCCCCAAAGTGTGTAGTAAGGTCATCGTTTATCTCCGTTTGACTCTCGTTCATTTCTCTTTTCTCTTTTTTCTCTGTCTGTGCTGCAGCTCTTGGACTTGTTTGACAGCGAGGACCCTCGGGAGAGAGACTACCTGAAGACAGTCTTGCATAGAATCTACGGCAAATTCCTGGGGCTGAGGGCTTTTATACGAAAACAGATCAATAATATTTTTCTACGGTGAGTTCCTCTGGGGTTTTTCAAGCTACAAATTCTCACACGAAGCCGGGATGTTTAAACTTTTTCAAAAAGGGGGCCTCTCTATTTGAGGACGATTTCTTTTTAGCAGGAGAGTTATTTTTCCAATCAGAACGTTCTGAACAGAAACAATATCTTATTTCATTTTTTAAACCAGTTTTTATATCAAATTTATTTTGGTTTTTTAACATGCAGCTGTAAGAGTTGTCAAGTTTCTGCAGATTGTAGAGTTTTAAGTTTTTAGACGTGTTTTTTTTCTCTTCAAACTCACGTGTTGGAGTTTGATCTGGACTCTTTCGTCTCCGTTGTTTAACTTTGCCTCGGTCTCATCTCCGTCTCCTGTCTTTTGTCTCTGCAGTTTTGTTTATGAGACGGAGCACTTCAACGGGGTGGCTGAGTTGCTGGAGATCCTCGGGAGGTATGTGGAGGCCTCGGACACACACTCACACACACTTACACACTTATGGCCCTTTTCCACTGACTTGTCTTGTCCCACTCTACTCGCCTCTACTCGGTTTGTGTTGCGTTTCCATTAGCGCGGTACTACGCGTCAGACGCCAGTTTTTAGTAAAGCTGATACTAAAAGGTGACGTGGACGGACTGCCGGTCACTCATTGGTCAGAGAATGTCGTCTCTGCAGCTTCTGACTCTGAACAAATCACTTACAAGAGGCAAAGGAATAAGTCAGCGACGGGTTTTTAATGACATTTAAACCTGACGGCACAGAACCAGACTGAATGAAGACAAAATACAGCCCTAAAATGCTCCTTCATGATTCCTAAATAAGTTAAAAGTCCTTTTTAAACCAAAAAGAAGTTAACAGCAAAGATAGTTGGCTTTAAAGAGTCTTTTAAATTAAATCAAAGTTTGTCGGCGCAGGAGCGATCTGTCTGCCACGAGAGTGTTTAAGCACCAATCAGTCCATTAATCCACAGGGAACCAAAAAGGAAAACCAGTTCAAAGAAGAATGATTGATCAACAACAAATCTCTGCTATACCAGGCCCAAAAATCAAAAATTAAAGTGATCTCACTGGATCCAGGGAAGAGTTGATGTCAGGAAGCAGCTCCTTCGTTTTCCTCCGCGTGCAGCAGCACCAGGCTGTTGTTTACCTCCGTTGTCATGACGCCCGACATTGAGCCGCTGTATTACTTTAATGAAATCTTTTTAAAGCTTTTTTTTTTTCCTTTAAAGACCACGGTGGCACATATGTTAGTACAAAATGATGTTTGTGTGGCGTTATAGATGAACATGCACGCACTTTAGCGCAGCACTTTAGCGCAGCTGTGTTATAAGATCCACGCCCACCGTGAGTCTGTAGTCGGGCTAGAGGAAAAGATAACCAAACCCAGTAGAGCCGAGTAGAGAAGAGCTGGAATTGTAGAGTGGAAAAGCGCCATTACACACACTCCTCCTGCTTATATAAAACACGAGGAAGTGTTTTCATGTCGTTTAATCAAGTAGCTTCACTCCAATCTTCATCAATATGATCTGAAACTGTAAAAAACATTCAAGAAGAAGCTGAAGTTGAGTTTCAAAACATGTCGCTGTAGTTTTTCTCTCTTTGCCTGAAGGTTGAAGCTGATCTCCTCCATCAGCTACACCTCCTCTTTTCTGTCAGCTGCTCATTGATCTCCCTCTCGCTTTCAAGGTTTTCAAGGATGCTCAAAGACCTCGTTTCTTTCATGTGGTCATGTTTAATTTATGTCCCTTTTTTTCTCTCTCTGTACTTTCTTCACAGTATAATCAACGGTTTCGCTCTGCCGCTAAAAGCCGAGCATAAACAGTTTCTGGTCAAAGTGTTGATCCCCCTCCACACCGTCAGGAGTCTGTCCCTCTTCCACGCACAGGTAAAAAAAAAAAAGCACAGTTCGTCTTCAGCTGTTTCCGTTTCTCTGAGTCTGATTTAACCGATTTAACAGAAGCAAGCAGAGGAGGCAGGAAGTAGATTTTGGGGTGAGGTTGAGGGTTTGTGGTGAGGAAGATAACTGAACAGGAAGTTAACAAACGTCTCCTCAAAACTGACAGTGATTAAACGTGTGAGTCGTTCAATAACCGGTAAATAAAAAAGTGTTAATGTGCTACTTTAAAAAAGAACTTGGTCACTTTATATCATCATAAAACAAAAGTTAATTCTATAACAAGAAGGGGGCCACGCTTTTTCTTCCAGCAGAGACTGTATGTCGAAATTCTGAGCCTGATTTCAACACTCTTGTATTTCCTTGCAGCAAATGCATGAGGTTGAAATGCTGAGCCCCATTTGAAAATTTAGCATTCGCTGTGAGGAAATTTGGCAAACTAACCGTAACACGCTGAGCATTTTAACATCGTATATGAGAAGATAAATAGATCAGAATCACTCATAAGAGATTTTTTTTACAGGTTGCAAAACATTTAAGTCATAGGAGAAAAACCGAAGCTCCCGGAGTAAACTTCTTGCTTGCAAAACATTTAATTTATGGTGAGAACCAGGGGTTACAAGAGCATAATTTGTGCGCAAGACAATTCGACTTATGGCGACTAGTAGTGAGTAAACGGCCAAATCCAGATGCTCGGCACCAAGCAACCAATGTACGTCATCAACCCAGAATGCATTGCAGCAGTAAAACAATGGCTGCGCCTGAAGGATAGAAACTGTGTTTTAAACTGTATTTTTTTTAAAGAAAAAAACAATTCATTATGTCTTTAACAACAAATTCTAGTTTGAGACAAACATTTCAGCAGATTCATGCCTGTTAGTCCTTACAGTCGAGGCTCACTTCAAAGCTTTCGATGAGCGTTTAAATAGCATTGATATCGTTTCTAATATGTGGCGTTTTCTCTCTCTGCAGTTGGCGTATTGCATTGTACAGTTCCTAGAGAAAGACCCAACATTAACAGAACCAGTAAGTATCCACTCATTCAAACACCTGAACTCTCAGCTTTTGTTTTTTATATCAGCTCCAGACGTTTGTGTTCTGAAAGTTAAACTCAGTCTCTGACCAACTGTTGCAGCAATAAATTTCTCTGGAGTCGTTTTTTTTTCTCTGCCTCACAAAGAAAGTGCTGATAACTGAGCTGTGCTGGTTATAAACGGTGCAGACAGCTCCCCCCTCAGGTCAGAAGTGGAATTACAGCTGTGAATTCTCTCTCTTTTTCTCCTCAGGTCATCAGAGGCTTACTGAAGTTCTGGCCAAAAACCTGCAGTCAAAAAGAGGTGAGGGGTCGCTTTGTGAATGTGTGTGAAGCTCTGAGTGTGTGTGTGTGTTCATGTGTGTGTTAAACCTTCGTCCTGTGCCGCAGGTGATGTTTCTAGGGGAGCTGGAGGAAATCCTGGACGTCATCGAGCCGACGCAGTTCATCAAGATCCAGGAGCCGCTCTTCAAACAAATCTCCAGATGTGTCTCCAGCCCACACTTCCAGGTCTGTTCCTGCAATATTTACAAGAAACATTAGAAATATGGTACAAAATTATAAAAAAAGTATAAACTACAAAAAATTATTTGTACATTAAAATGGATAGTATATGTACGAGTTTTAAACCCGCTCAGCAAGACCAGGGTTTTAAGCAATGGCTAACTTAAGGAATCACAACTTGGAAAAAAATTTAGAAAAAGAAGGGAAACGTGATTTCTTTCACTATTTACAAGTAAGAGACTATTATAATAAAGAAATCAGGAGAGTTCCCTCCATGGAAGAGAACACAATAATCAAATTTATTAAAAAAGCACATGGAGGAAAGACGATGAGACTTATATCCATTTTATTTTATTTAACTTGACACAATTAGGAATATTTTGCACTACATTGTTTTTAAAAGTTAAGAGTCAAAGATAGCTCTTTTTGTTCTTCAGTTTTTAAACTAAAAGTACAATTTAAAAAGTCCGGTTTCGAAATAACTAGAATAGATGTTAGACTCATGGATTTGATAAAAGTCAAAATTCGGTTATTTATCTAAAAATCTTCTTTTAAATTTTTTTTTGCCTTTCATTCCATAAGTTTGTATTTATTTCATATAATTTTGACATTTTATCTTAAAATTTCAACTTTTTATCTCAAACACTGCCTTTTTTTCAAAACGTAGACTTTTTATTCGAGACTTTTGTCATCTTAAAATTTTGACCTTAAATGAGAAAGTTTGGACTTTTTTCACATAATCTTAAACTGATTTCTTAAACTCTGGAATTTATTGACTTTTTGTCTCAGAATTTTGTCTTTATCTCTCAAAATTTCCATTTTTCATATTAAAAAATTGACCTTTTATCTCAAAGTCAGAAACAATTCTTACCTTCTGTCTTTATTTTCATCCTCACATTAGAGTAAAAGCTTTTGATGTTTCAATGGTTTGATGTAATTTTCTGTCAAGTTTGTAAATGTTACTGTACATTATGAAAGTTTCCCTAAAGTTTGATTTAAAGAAAATCGTGAATCAAATTGAAATCGCTGTATCTGCCAGAAAAATCCCAATTAGATATTTTTCTAAAACCATTTATCCCTAATTTATAGGAACAGGACAAGTGACACTAAAAATTGAGAGGAGTCTTTCTAAGGAGTGGAAAAAAAAATATATATATATATATATGTATATATTCATTTGTAAGACAACTTGACTTGTAATATTTTCCCCTGCCATTTTTGTTTGTTTTATGAATGTTATAAAAAACGTGTTTACATATAAATAACAAATAAAAAGAAAGTTAAAAAAAAATTTAAAAAAATTGATTCACAACAAACGGCACATTCCAGGTGAATTCAGACACTTTTAACCTTCGACCTCTTGGCCCCCAGGTGGCTGAGCGAGCTCTGTACTACTGGAACAACGAGTACATCATGAGTCTGATCGAGGAAAACTCCAGCGTCATCCTGCCCATCATGTTCGCCAGCCTCTACAGGATCTCCAAAGAGCACTGGAACCCGTGAGTGAAACCAGAAACTCTTTAAGAGAGAAACCCGATCATATTTACATCAAACTAAACTCAGCTCAGGAGTTTTACATTGATTTGAATGTTGAGGAGGATTTACACGCTCACACAGACGCCGCTCCAGCGTCTGGAGGTTAGATAAGAGCATGAAAATTGAATTAATTTTGTTTTTTATTATAACTTTTTTTTGTGATATTTGCTCAACATCATTTTTAACAGGGACGAGTCAAAAATGGCTCTTTTTGTTCTTCAGTTGTTACAACTAAAATAATTGTATTTCAAGGTCAGAGTGGTAAGAAAAGTCAAAATTCAACTTTCCATCTAAATATGTTTTCATTATTTCTTATAAATTTGACTTAAATCTGAGAATTTTAGATTTTCATATCAAAATTCCAACCCTTTATTTTTTTCCAACATTGCTTTAATTTCAAAATGTTGACGTTTTACATCAACAAATTTGACTTTTCATCTCACACCTTTGTCTTAATCTTAAAATTTTTGACATTTTATTTGAAAGTTTAGACTTTTTTCAAATAATGTTAAATAGATTTCGTAGAATTAAGAATTTTTTCTTGCAAAATTTTTTCTCAGAATTTCCAAATATTCCAGATTTGATCTTTCATCTCAAAATATTCTATTTTTCTCAAAGTTTTACCTTTTATCTACTATCGTTATTTCTCATTATTTAGACTTTTTTACATTAGAATTTCAACTTTTTCTCTCAAATTTGACTTTTCATCTTAGACTTTTGTCTTAATCTTAAAAGTTTTGTCCTTTTAACATGAAAGTTTAGACTTTTTTCACATAAAGTTGAATTGATTTCTTAAAATTTAGAATGTTTTTATCACTGAATTTTGAGTTCTATCTCAAAATATTGACTTTTTGTCTCAGAATTTTGTCTTTATTTCTCAAAAGTTCTACTTTTTAACTGAAAATGGTGACCTTTTCCGTAAAACTTAGAAACAGTTCTCACCTTCAGTTTTCATCCTCGCATTAGAGTAAAAGCTTTTGATGGTTTGATGTAATTTTCTGTCAAGTTTGTAAACTGTACATTGTGAATATTTCACTGAAGCTTGATGTGAAGAAAACTGGGAATGAAATTGCAATATCTGGCAGAAGAATCGTAATTAGATCTTTATCTAAAATTGTTCAGCCTTATTAAAAGGGTTTGTTATTGTGTCATATTTTAAAGAGAGGAGACAAACTGAGCCTCATCTGTGTGTAAAAAAATCTGTTTCCTGATCATAAACACTGAAAATGTCATCAAAGTGTCTCCACAGGAATTATTTTATTGAAATATTGAAAGTCTCAGAAATCTGAATTCAGACATAAATTGGTCCACCTCTCTCTCTCTCTCCTGCTCTCAGGGCGATCGTGGCGCTGGTGTATAACGTCCTGAAGGCCTTCATGGAGATGAACAGTACCTTATTCGATGAACTTACAGCCACTTACAAGTCAGACCGCCAGCGGTAAGAAGCTGCTCTTTCTCACCCTGCACACAAATAACAGACCTGGACGCAATTTGCAAAGTCAGTCATTGTCAGATAGAGCAGAATAAAGCATCTGCTGAACCTATAGCGTAACTAGTTTCAGAAAAATGTCATGTTTTAATCTGCGGCTAAAGTCCACATCAGGATAAATGCAGCTGAAACACTTTTTTTTTTTTCTCTTCCAAATTTTTTTAATTTTTAAAAATTTTTTCAATAACAGTTTTATTGAGGATTTTCAAACATTACAACATTCAGAAAACACGTCGAAGACATAACCAGAGAAACTAAAGTCAGACACTACAACAACAAGCATAAAGGTAAAAAATAACCCAAAACAGACAATATACTTATAACCAAAAAGTCAAAGAAGTAAGACATAGAAAATAAAACAAAATAAAATAAAATAAAATACCCCATTTCTTCTAACCCAGACAAAAGACGGAGTTTATGATAATTATGCTTAAAGTCAGAGGAAATTCTCTCCATCTGAGAGCAAAGAGCAGCTTGGTGGTGATAAAACATCCGGTTCATTAACCCTTTACATCCCACATAATCCTGGCCGATATTCTTACTAAGTTTCAAGCTTATAACTGAAAAACCACAAGGTCAGAAATAATCAGTGACACTTAATTTGAAAGATTAAAGTTTTTAATTTCAGAAAATGTCATGTTTTTATATGTGGCTAAAATCCACATAAGGATAAAAGCAGCTGAAACAGTATTTTATTTTGAACATCATTAACTTCAAAATGCTTCATGTCAGACATTAAACATCCACCACATCACTTCTACACCTTCTCATCTACATCTGGGTGAAATTTAAGCTTTTTAGGTAAAACTTTGTAGGAGTTAGAGAGTTTTTAGTCTCAGGTGACCAGTTGGACTCACTGTACACGCTCTCGTCAGAAGACTTTGCGCAAACAAAACCAGCTTTGTCAGTGCTCAGTGTCCTCTTTTTAGTCAACTTTGCTCTCTTTGTTGAAAGGTTCAAGAAAAATCACAAAATTGTAGTTCACAGTCACAGATTGTTCCATAAACGTGAATGAAGCTACATGGCAATGAATGGGTCTCACCAATGATCTAAATGGCTACAGTTAGCTTTATTTGAATGGTAGTTATAAAAATGAGCAACAAAACAAGGCGTTAGGCAATAAACGACCCTCTAATAGAGCTTTTACCTACAGTATGATCACTGTGTGCTATTGGCAAGTCAAATAGGAATATTCACAAGACTGTGAAGCTGCTGTTATTGATGAGAACGGACACGACAGACAGACAAACAACGGACTTTACAGGAGAAATTTCACCACTTGGAATAATTTGATGAAACAACACTTTTGATATGTTTGAACTCTGGATTCCTCTGGTGGAAAGGAGAGTGAATATTCAGGGTACGGGCGTCAGGATGTGACGTAATGACCCCAAACAGGAAAACTGTGAAACAAACTTAGAGACTGAAATGTGAAGAATCTAAAGTCTGCAAAGTCCAGGGAATTGTTGGAATGATTGACACGCATACTCACAAAAGACAAATTGGCATGAGAGCAAAAAAAACTGCGGTTAAATAAACACAGAAGGTGAAACCAATCAGAACGGGGCAGGAAACGGCCGAAGCAGGAAGTGAAGGGTAAGAACAGAGAGCAGAGGTGAGGGAGTGAAATAAAACAGGTGACTGTGTCCGTATAATGAAGCAGAAATAATAGCGGCTCATTCTGCAGCTCTGGAAGCTCCTCTGAATATCAATGCTGCTGTATTTTACATTAGTGAAAATATTAAATCATGACATGCACCAAAGCAGGAGGAGAATATTCCCTTCCTTCGTTAGCAGCGTTTGACCAGAATGCAGCACGGTTAATAAATCCATCATGATGCGTCCTCTTCAGGCTGCAGCTGCTCCCGTCTCTGTTTAATGATGTTAAATTGTTATTTAGAGCTTCATACAAGCTGCTGCACGAGATTTATTCACACATCACTCTTTGTGTCTGTGGTTTGGTGTTTTAAACGATGACGTCTTTTATGAAAACTTCTCTCACATGCAGTTTTTTATTTAGTCACAGGGATTTCCTGCACCACACATTAAATATCTGCACAAATCTGCATCAATTTTACCGAATTTTTATGTTATGAAGCAAAAAAATACAAGGTTACTTCATCACATCTTCTGATTGGAGGATAAAGATTAAATTTGATCTGCAAAATATAAGAATGAAAAACTGGCTTTAAGAGGTTTTTTCTTTGTACATATAGAATCAGATTTTGAGAAAAAAAAGCAAATTTTTCAACCTCTTTCTAATAATTTTGACTATTTTCTCAGCATTTAATGTCTCAATATTTTGACTTTTCTCATAATTTTGACTTTTTTTCTCAGCATTTAATGTCTCAATATTTTGACTTTTCTCATAATTTTGACTTTTTTACCCCTCATGATGTTTTAACCTTTAACTCTCTTTTTAGCCTTTTGCTCCTGTTTGAGCCTCTAGCCTGTGCTCTATCGCTCTCCTTTTTATCTTTCTTTTGCTCTCCTGTGTGATTTTTGTCAGACAATCCAGATCCTTTTTGAGCTTTTACTTCTAAAGACATCACAGAAATTATTTTCAGCACAGAAAAACTTAGATATCTCGGGAATTAGCATTTAGAAATAACCTATTTGAACGCGGTGAACTCATTTTGAACAGTCTCTTGAACGATTATTTGTATGTTTTCTGGTTTGACTTTATTCTGCTCTTCTTGTGAAGCACTTTTAATTTCCTTGAGTTCTTCAAATTCTCTTCCCCGTCTTCCCAAACGTAGCCCTGACATCTTCTAAGTCTGTTTCCTGGAGCTGCATCAGAGCGGCGAGCGTTATCAGGCCTTGTTGGACAACATGTATTAAACACATGGCTGGTGTTCAGCTGGTTTCTGAGTCCGTCAGCAAGTCCACAGCTTTCCACCCAAGCTCCCAGACCTTTGAAGAGCCTGATTGTGTCCCACGCCTGATTTCAGTGCTAATTCAAGCCTCACACCCAATATCATTTGGCAGTAATGTGAAGGTAAAGCGGCGGCAATCTCAAAGGAACCCTTCAGCCCTCACTTCCATATGCTCTGCTTTGAGCCAATTTATATTTAGCGTTCTCTTTAACCTCTGTGTTATCTGGGATTCACAGGCATGAAGGACAGAGGATGAAACCAAATGTTTATTGAGTTGTAAATATTGTAAATGGAATCATGATGTTGCGCCCCCTCCTCGCGAGGCGTTTCCAATTATAGAAGGGTAATAAGACTCCTTTGTCAGGTCAGATCCGACGCGTCTAGCTCTATGATTGAGGAACAGGCTGGTGAAGTGCGTGAGGAGAAGTGGTCCAGGGACGGGATGGGAAATGTCCGACGACGATGGCGATGGCGACGACGACGCCCTTGTTGAGAAAACGCCATCGTTGCGGTCCAAACGGGATGTGGAGTCTGCGTGTGAAGCATCCTTGTGATGTCCTCGTTTATCTCGCAGACTAATTCAGCCGCGGTGTAATTGCTTTCCACTCTCTTTAATACGGTTAATATTTACAGTCTGATTGTGTCCCGCACACACTCGAGCGACTTTACGACGACGACGACAAAGCGAGCGTGAATACCAAAGATCACACGACGACACACGTTTAATTATTGACGCGGACACACACGTAGTTAGCGTGGCAGCACGTGTGGGCGCTCACACGCTCAGCGGGTGTTTGTGTCTGTTCTGTTCGAGCGAGTGCACAGGTCGACATTTATGAGAACGAGCAGACGTAACAAGCCGGAGCTGGAGGTGAACGAAGCTCATCAGCTGAAACAAAAACGCTGGAATTAAAGAATCCAGCCCCCACCATTCATAAACATGCCACTTTAAATCCTGAGGGTAAACGACTGCTGTGTCTCCACATTTAACACCATTAAAAATTTACTGCAGACTTATTAGAGAACATTTACACATTCTACAAGCAGATTAGTCTCCACTGAGATAAAAGAAAACTCACAGAGCTTCATAATTAAATCTGATTCTTTCAGTCCTTTAACGGCCCCCAGCTCAGTCTGACCCCTGAACTTAGATTTTACAACACAAATCAATAAAAGACTGTGGCATTTATCGGTCCAGCTCATGAGACTACAGACGACTGTGGGGATCAACTTTTTATCGACGAGGACGAGATAGAGTCAGAAATCTGAGGAAATTCATTCACTGAAAATCTGAACGAAGTTCAGATAATTTTGACTTTATAACAGAAATCAAAACTCAGATCTGACTCAATTTGTTTATAAGACGACCGCCTGATCTCTCATCACGTTGTTTGCCCATATGATGATAATAAAAATAATAAATAAAGTTGATGCCAAAATTCTGACATAAAAAGAGAAATATAAGTCAAAGTTATGCAATAAAAAGATGAAATGTTGAGGTAAAAGGACAATTTAGAGACAAGAAGTCAAAGTTTTGAGAAAAAAAAGTCAAAATTTTGAGAAAAAACAGTTAAAATTTTGGGACAAAAAGTCAAAGTTTTCAGACAAAAAGTCAAAGTTTTCAGACAAACAGTCAAAGTTTTTAGACAAAAAGTCAAAGTTTTGAGAAAAAAAAGTTACAATTATGCGACAAAAGTCAAAATTTTGGAAATGTTAGTCAAATTTTGAGACAAGGAGTCAAAGTTTGGAGAACAAAAGTTAAAATTTTGAGAAAAAACAGTTAAAATTTTGGGACAAAAAGTCAAAGTTTTCAGACAAAAAGTCAAAGTTTTCAGACAAACAGTCAAAGTTTTTAGACAAAAAGTCAAAGTTTTGAGAAAAAAAAGTTACAATTATGCGACAAAAGTCAAAATTTTGGAAATGTTAGTCAAATTTTGAGACAAGGAGTCAAAGTTTGGAGAACAAAAGTTAAAATTTTGAGACAAAAAGGCAAAAGTTTGGAGGAAAAACATCAAAATTTTGAGGAAAAAGTCAAAATTTGGAGAAAAAAAGTTATGAGCTGAGGTAAAAGGACAATTTAGAGACAAGAAGTCAAAATTTTGAGAATACAAAGTTAAAATTTTGCGACAAAAGTTAAAATTTTGGGACAAAAAGTCAAAGTTTTCAGACAAACAGTCAAAGTTTGAGACAAACAGTCAAAGTTTGGACAAAAAAAAATATGTGCGACAAAAGTCAAAATTTTGAGAAAAAAAAGTTAAAATTTTGCGACAAAAGTCAAAATTTTGAGAAAAAAAGTTAAAATTTTGTGACAAAAGTCAAAATTTTGAGAAAACAAAGTTTAAATTTTGCGACAAAAGTCAAAATTTTGAGAAAAAAAAGTTAACATTTTGGGACTAAAAGTCAAAGTTTGGAGAGAAAAAAAATGCGACAAAAGTCAAAATTTTGCGAATGTTGGTCAAATTTGACATAAAAAGTCAGAGTTTGGAGAAAAAAAAACAGTCAGGAAGAAAGTCAGGTAGTACAGATAAAGTTTAGTCTGTTGAAACTTTTTCGCCTTGGACAGATTCACCTGCAGGTTTGTGAATCCTGAAGTGAACAGTCAGTCCTGCAGGAAACTCACCTCACGAACCTGAGGGACAAAGAACTGCTCACAAAAAAACATGTGAGTTTACGAGCTAAAGCTGTGTTCAAGAGAGCGAAGGAAAGCTTAATAAGAGCACGGAGTTTTCCAGAAAACAGAGCTGGGTCAGTGTTTAGACTCCAAGGCCGCACTTCTTCAGTCAGCGCGTCAACACCAGCAGGAAGGTGAGAGTCAGGTGATGACAGGTGTTAATGAGCTGATTCACACCCTCAGAACAGAAGACGCCTCTTTTCTTGGAGGCATATGGAACATTTTCTGCCTTTTGAAGAAGAAGAGAAAAGGCTGATGGACATTTACTCGCTGGAGGTGTTCAGACTTGTTAATGATGTACACGCCGTTGGAGCTCGCCGTCTCTCTGTCAGACTGGATGACAGCAGACACGCTTGTTTATTCATGTTGTCGCTATTTGCACGTGGAACCAACTCTCCAAACGCCGTGCCACCGAACACAACACGCAAACTCCAACCCCAGAAAGTCCCCGCCAACATCAGAGAATTATTTTAGTGTCAGACTAAATGAATCCACCAGGGTAATGTGATTCACCGAGCTGCTGATAATGAAAGATGATTTGAATGAGAGTCAGCGAAGCACGCTGAGAGCGCTGTAAACACACGGCTTTGACTCCGCTGTCCTACTTACAACTGATTTGCAGCTGATTTTAGAGAAAGTCTCCTGAACAGCAAGAAGTGTTGACACAAAATACTGTAAAAATACAGAACGAGCAAAACTCCTGCTGTAAAAGTGTTTCTGTAGCTCGGAGTCATTCAGGAAAGTCTCCACAGAGTCGAGTGACCAAACATCCTCTTTTTCCTGGACATGTTGCTCCTTTTTTGTGGTAAAATACTGTCTGAAGATTTTATAAAACTCCCCAAATTGTGACAGTTTCACACAGCTTTTCCTGGCCTTTCCAGAATACGAATTTCCCCGTGGTCCTGACCGGTGTTGAGAATCTTTTTTGGCCCATTTTCAGTCAAAACTCAAAATAAAAAGTCAAAATATTAAGATAAATAGTCAAGATGAAGAGCCAAAAGCCAATAGTTTTAGATAACTGAGATGAAATATAATGTATAAAGCTAATAAATGTGATTTTGTTATGTTTCTAATGTACAGAGATATAGTCAATTTTATTAATATTTTATTTCTATTTTATATTTTGCTCTGCATGCTCTTTTTGCACATCTGTTAAGTTTATTTAACTCGATGTTTAACTGTGTGAACATTTTTTTATGTCGCACCTGCTTTGGCAATGTAAACCTATGTTTATCATGTCAATAAAGCTTCTTGAATTGAATTGAAATGATAACACAGCAAAAATTTTGACATATTGAAGTCAAAATACTAAGATAAAAAGACCAAATTTTGAGATAAAAAGTCAAAGTTATAGGATTATTAAGTTGAAATTTTGTTGTCAGATGATAAAGTTGAAATTTTGAGATTAAAAGTCAAGTTTTTTTTAGATTAAAAGTCCACATTTTGAAGTAAAATGTCAAAGTTATGGGAATATTAAGTTGAAACTTTGAGATTGAAAGTCAAAATTTGGGATAAAAAGTCAAACTTTTGAGATAAAAAGTCAAAGTTTTAGGATTATAAAGCCGAAATTTTTAGATTAAAAGTCAAAATCTTGAGATAAAAAGTCAAATTTCCCAACAAAAATTCAAGATTTTGAGATTAAAGTGAAACATACTGGAGCTTAGAGTGTCTAAAGTGCAAAAACAAAGGCATTTATTTGATTTATTACAAAGACATCACCGTGATGAGACAAGAGATGAGATTCAGCTTTATTGTTATTACACATAAACAAGTGTAGAGTAACAAAATGAGGTTTGGCATCTCACCAGAAGTGTAATAATCTATTGTATGTACAAATGATTTTAATTATTTACAGATAACAGATTCTCAAGTAAATAAAGATTCTATTATTTTACATATATAATACATATTATAATGTTGTCACTGGTGTAAACAAATGCAAACTCTCGTTTGTTGCTCTGGTTAACGTGTTTGCTATGGACTGCCCCCTGCAGTTAGGGAATGGAACTCAATGGACGAGGTGCAGGGTGAAAAAGTTGTTTCTTTTCTGTGACAAGTTTGTGCAGAAAACAAAACCCATCCTTGAGATGGAGACAGAGTTTGACAACTGCAGTTTGGTGCAGTTGCAGCATATGAAGACATCCACAGAGTTAATTTTCTGCAGATATTTTTTGTGCACCATGTAAATAATCCCATATTTTGGACTTAAACTGCCTATGTTCGTGTCACATCAGGATAACAGAATCAACTCAAGTGAACTGTCATTTCTTTACATCCACTGTTGGCGATTCTTCCACCATTTTTGAAAGTAGTGCAAACTTTGTTAAATATCTATAATTCATGTCAGCATGGAGCCCTGTACCTGGTGCCAAGGCAACAGCTAATTGAGACTGGAATAGCCATACGAGCTTAAAAAAGGAAAAAAGAAAAAGGAGAGAGACCATCTGTTCGTGCAGACATAGGGTTCACTAAAGGACCTAATGATCGCACACCTGTTTCTGCACTCAGGTAAAGTTTAACAATAAACACGCACAGAAAAACATCCTGAGCTGCAGAGAAACGCACGATGCAGAAGCTACGACTCAGCATTTTAGGACGATATCTGTCAAATCAACAGTCACAAAGTTTCAGTGCAAACAGGAAAATCTGCAGAAAGAAGCTTCAGAAATAAAGTGTTGAAAGATTTCCCACCAGATATTGCAGATCCAGATTATGTTTGATTCCAGATTTTGGAATATAGTCATGGAAAAAATTACCTTTTCACTCCACTTACAAGTGGATAAATTCAAGCAATTATGGTCAATAATTGGGTCTCATATGTACGTTTGTCACACCCAAATTTCTGGACTTAGTAACCCAATTTATATTTTATTGAAGGTAGTTATCCTCTTTATAAGTTTCTCAAGAAGATTTTTTGTTTTCAGTTTCATAAATATGTAAAATAGGCACCCTGAATATTTAGGAAAATCACAGTAATTGTGAATAAATTACTGTAAATAGTAAGAAATTGAAAGATACTTTTTGTTTGAAAACTTAAAGAAAAGAAGAACGAGGATTTTAAGACTGTTAAGATGTTAAGCTGCAGACTTTCATTGAAAAAAAAAAAAAAGACAAACATGCAGCATGTGACGTTTTAAACCCATCAAAAAGACCCGAACTGTCCCTTTAATGAAGCGTTTCATATGAAACTCCAACAGTTTAACATTCTGAGTAAAGAAAAGGAGTGAAGCGACAGCCTGGGTTGTTGTAGTGTTAAACAAAAGCTCTGCCTGCAATGAACCCGTCACGGCGGTGATGAGGCCGAGGCGGAGCGTGTCATAAATCACGCCGGGAGAGCAAGGGCGGTGGAGGGAAATTGTACGATGATAAATATTGAGAGGTGGAATGAGAAATAGTTTTGTCACAATGCGGAGACCTCGACGACTCCCATGAAATGCAGCTTTCTGATTGGTCCTGAGGAAAAACCTGAGCAGTAGTTACATTCTGCAGCCAGGAAACAAAAAGGCTGGTGATAAATCTCCATCGTCGCTGCACGAACCGTCTCCTCAGACAAATAATTTACAGAGAACATGCAAACAAAGCTAACGATTTTCCTCCCACTCTACATTTCTTTCCCCCTGAGGCTTTTGTCTGTGGAGCTTGTGCATCTTTCACCGAGTACAGAGTCCGCTGACCTCCTCACATACCACCTTAAAAACCTGCCTCCTGTGTGCATGAGCTCAGAGTTTCCTCCAACATTCACATAAAGTCATTAAAATCGTGTGTTTAAATTATGAAATGATGACAAGCGACGCCCACTCTTGTTCTGGAAAGTCACTGCATGATTAAAAAGGCTTTAAATATTCTGTTTCCAGCTGACAGGTTGGTTGTGGTCATCTTATCTCGTGACTGTCAGACTCTGTGGGTCAGACCGAGGTCAACTACGTGTTACTTACACTCAAAGACATGAAGTGACACACGCACACAGACCACAGCACAGAAATGGGTCACGGTGACTCATAATAGATTCTTTCTTCATCTTCAGACTCTGCTTTTATGAGGCTGAGAGATTCAGGATTTTAAGGAACAGGGAAACACTTCACTGCTTTTTATAAACTCTTTAATATACATCAACACCTGCTGTATATGAAGCTCTTAAACGATGCTCACTGGATGTTTTCCAGACTCAAAAAAGCTCCTGGAGTGAAATGTGGCTCTGCAAAGAAGCAGAGTCTGTAATAAATAGAGAGAAGACACAACATGAAGAGTTAACGTGGCTGTCAATAGTTACACTGTTGTTCGCTTACGTAGTTTAGTAGCTATGTTTTAGCCTTCAGTCCATGTTTTAGCCTTTAGTCCATGTTTTAGCCTTTTTCCTGTGTTTTAGCCTTAAATCAATGTTTTAGCCTTTTTCCTGTGCTTAAGCATTTAATCCATGTTTTAGCCTTTAATACTTCTTTTAGCTTTCAGTCAGTGCTTTAGCCTTTAGTCTGTGTTTTAGCCTTTAATCCATGTTTTAGCCTTTAGTCTGTGTTTTACCCTTTAGTCCGTGTTTTAACCTTTAGTCTGTGTTTTAGTCTTTAGTCTATGTTTTAGCCTTTAGTCTATGTTTTAGCCTTTAGTCCGTGTTTTAGCCTTTAGTCTATGTTTTAGCCTTTTTCCTGTATTTTAGCCTTAAATCCATGTTTTAGCCTTTGTCCTGTGTTTTAGCCTTAAATCCATGTTTTAGCCTTTAATACTTCTTTTAGCCTTCAGTCTATGTTTTATCATTTAATGAATCTTTAAGCCTTCAGCCCATGTATTAGCCTCTTGCTTTTGTTGTAGCCTTTAGCTCGTATTTTAGCCTTCAGTCCATGCTTTGGCTGCATTCAGTGTTTTAGCCTTTAGTCAGTAGGTGCGTTTCCATCACCCTTGGATATGCGCAAATTTTAAATAGTGCTATAAAAAACTGGTAATGGAAACACCTGAATTTCAAAAAAGCACTACAATATCGCTAAAAAGTTTTTACGCTTTCATGAGCTGGTTTTTCAGATGTCATTCAAATATATCACAAAAGCTCAATGGAAACACTTTTTCTGCAATTATATGTCACAGAACGTGACGTACCTGGTCACATGATCACTTCTTTGTGAGTAAACATGGTGCACTACGTTTGGACAGAGGAGGAGACGGAGACTTTTCTCGCTGTTATTTTCCAGAAAAACATAACGGCCATACTAGACAGCAAACAACAGTGGAATGCAGAGTTATAAGGAGATGGAAACTGATCTTCTAGCGTCCATCTTCCAGCAGTGAAATCTCGCAGAATGATATTTGACGAGAGTTACGGCGCTCCTGCCTAGAACAACCTTCAAGGGAAACACATTCAAAGCGCAAATATACTTGAAATTTTAGGAATATCGCTTTTATTTTGCGAAAAACTGTAATGGAAACCCAGTTAGTGTTTAAGCCTTAAATCCATGTTTTAGCCTTAAGTCTGTATTTTAGCTTTTAGCCCATGTGTCAGCCTTTAGCTCGTATTTAAGCCTTTAGCCTGTGCTCTATCACTCTCCCTTTTATCTTTCTTCTGCTCTTCTGTCCTTTTTCCATCAGACAGTCCAGCTCCTGTTTCCACTATTTCTCCCAATCAAATCACAGAAATTACTTTTAATAATCGTGGCTTTTATGCTTTTTTTTCTCTCAGTGTGGCATCTGTTGGCTTCCATTCCCAAACTGCAGGGGGCGCTGTATCACAAACATATTTACAAGAGCACTAAACTAGAGTAGAAGAAGTCATTACAACATTACGCACTTTCAGAGATTTAAGATGCAGAAAATGTACCAGGTTTAAGTCGGTTTAATCATCAGGGTTTTTTACTCATCGATTCAGTGATATTAAATTATGTTTCTATGAAATTGAGCTTCTACGTAAGGAATAATGTGATAAAATGGCTTATTCAGACCTAACCGACCTGATAATGTGAGGTTCTGAGGTTCTGAGGTGAGAGCAACAGCCAGAGTTAAAAATGATCCTTCAAAAGCAGGAGGAGGAGAAACTCAGGAAAGATATTGAAGCGCAGAGATTCAGGAGCTGCTAACGGAGAGAGAAGCCAGCATCCGCTCATCGATACATCAAAGAGCTGACACCGCCTTGCAAATTTGCTAAAGCTCATTTGTAATGTTTTCCGCTTGTCACTGGCCTTAATGTGCGCAGCTCATGGGAGTCGCAGCTCGCCGCATGATCAATGGTCGTAGCGGAGAGCTGCATCTCACCATTCGATAGCGTCGACTCGCCGTATGCAAAGCACAGACGTGGTGACTGATGCTTCTTTTGCGCCAGCTGGGGATGGAAGTTGTCACACAGGTTATAAATTGCACTTTTGGCGTGCAACCCCCCGGCGTGCTCCCCTGCATGCAAAGGCAAAGGCTTTTGTTGAACACTCTTTCAAAGTCACTCCAGGCCGAGCAAACGCCGCCGCGGCGGTCGAGCGGGGGAGCGGTGGCTGCTGGGACGTGGGCCAGCTGTAACGGTGCAGAAACCTCAGCTTGTTATCTCGCCGTTTAATGATTTTGCAGTGATTATGAAGAGTCTTCAGGGTCGAGGGCGCCTCCTTTAAATCATCCTCTAATTGGGTCAGATGGTCATTCATGGATTGAGGGGAATGAGGAAATCTACTTTATCGAAACTTTTTTCTTTAACTTCAGTTTTCTTTCAATCATTATCGTCGTCTGTACTCACACACACACACACACACACACATACACACACACACACTCCACAGAGAGTGACCAAGTCAAGTAAAAAAACCATTAACCTGCCACTCTGGGACTCAGATCGATTCAATAACTGTGATTTTATCTCAAACACGAGTCGATTAAAATCTATTAAGGCAAAATAATCAAAAATAATCATGTATCTTATTATAATCAGGCTTCCTCTGCACATCTTTACTGTCAGTGCTGCACATTTTCAATATCTTTACTTTTTAAAGTCCGACTCAGTTTGACATTAGAGGATTAAGGCTACAGCAGAAAGAAAAATATTAATAATAATAATAATAAAAAAGAAGATTTTGAATTAAATTCATAGTTTCATGGGAAAGACAACTTAATTACAGCCTTTAGTTATTTTTATTCCAGGGCTACTCATTATGCAGCTCACAAAATCAATTAATGTAGTTTCCTAAAGGGGGAAACTGTCAAACCTGGCAACGCAGAACGCTTACAGAATAGTGAAGAGGAGATAAGAAAGTAAACGGCAAGAGCTTAGGGTTAAACAGTGAAGATGAAATATATGATTCCATGACAAACAGACTAATAAATCTTTATTTGTTCATTGTGGCATGAACTGTTTGTGCTTAATCATTTAACACCTGAGTTCTGATACATCTGCTTGGACTGTTTTACTTATTTTGACTGTAAAACAGTAAGAAATCTTCTGGGAGTAAGTGCTTAGGCTTAATTTTTTCTGGACAACTTGGAAGTTTTAATATCAGGGAGTTTCTTCCAATTTGCTGCGTGTTTTATGAGAGTAAAACTGGAGAAACACTCCAATCAAACAGAGCAAACACATTTTACAGGATAAACTGAAAATTTAAAAATGTATACAACAACATTTGTGAGTCTTCTTCCTCTTATTTTGTATATAAACAAGTTTTTCACAGTCTTCAGATCCTCCAGCATCTCACAGCTTCTCCCTCTCTGAGCATAAAAGTCACTTGAGGATGTTTGCTCCTCATCACGAGACAAAAACTGAAACTGAAAGTAGAGGAGAAAAATATTCAGCTGCTCACACACACTGTACTGAACAAACAAGTTATGGAGCTTATCTTAATAAAGATTAGCAACAATACAAGCATCAAATCAGGCTCACACACCAAAAACAACCTTGAAACACTTTTCTGAAAATTGCGTGTCACATATATTCTCACATAGTACAAACACAGCCCGTTACTCCGTTCTTAAAAAGGTTACTACATATCGTTGGCATTAGAATACACACATTTTGTCCAAGTTAGACTTGGTACATCTTTGTAAAAGAGTCACTGTTTGGAAACGTTTCTGCAGAGAAAAGACTTTGAATTTGATCCAAAGCTCATGATTTGGATCCATGTGAGGAGATTTTCTAAAGGTGGAAAACAAACAGGACGAAGAATCAGAGAACGAGAAACATGAAACTTTCCAAGACGGCGTGAAAATGAAGTTTCTGAGTTTCACTGATCCAAAAGTTTCACTGCGAAGAATTTGTGTCAAAGCCAGTTAAGAAAAATGTCTAATTTCCAAGATATTTAAAGACTAAACTGACGTCTGAATTGCTTATAATGGGTAGACACGAAGAAACTGTAAAAGTTGTAAGAAAAAATGACTCATCAATTTCTTGAACTTAGGAAAATGTCTTTATGCAAGAAACGTTTTTATCCCATTTTTATGGACTGATCTTGGAGTTGTGTCTCATATTGAGTCTAAACAAACATTTTTTTCCTGGAAATAAGACATAAACACTTGCTTTGATTCAGTTTTTGTAGAATGAAGTCTGAGGAATGATAATTTATATTTACAGCTCAAGTTTTCGAACCTTAAACATCTCACTGAGACCATTTAAAGACCAGATCGCATCAGAAAGTTGAGAAACAGAAAACTATACAAAACTAGTATCAACTTACACATGAAATCACATATATGAAGTAAAAAACTAGATAGACAGAGCCTCATTCATCCTGAAATTCATCCATGTATTTTTACCTTTTCTCACATGAAGTTGCTCCTTTTGACTCGAAATGACACAGGAAATGGAGGTTTTATAACCCGGGAGGATCTTCTTTTTGGCATTTTTGGACAAACTCTGAGTGAAATTAGCGTAATAACCACAAATCCACTGATAGAGCAATGTCTCCACTTTTAGAAACCGTTGGAACTTTTCTGATTGTTAAGGAATAAAGAACACACACAAATGCAAATGTGTCAGCGCTGACGCATCTGTCACTCAAGGGTTAAGGACCCTACTGTGTTTCATTTTGATGTCATCTTTGGTCATCAGTCTGAATTTGATAATGTAATAATGAAGATTTTGCAGTCAGAGTTTTATCTTTAAATGAACAAAATCACTTCTGTGCTCAGTTAATTCTTCAGTCTGCAACTTTTTTGCATAAATCAGCGCCTGCACAGACTCCAAAATCCCAGATTTAGAGAAAACAGAAGCTGTAATTCTTGTACTGAGGGATCAGTGTGTAAACCTTGATCACTGACGTGTTTATACAGTGAGGAAGAATTTTCAGGAGGATCTCCAGCTTCTCCTCTGCAGGTTTGTTTACAACCATCTGAAGTTTGAAACACCTGAGGACGTTTCGCTCCAGGGAAACAAACTCCATCGTCTGTGAGTGAGTGGGAGAAAATTGCAACCTGGCGCTCTGCCTCGGCATTAGCTGTGCATTTAGAGCACCTGTCAGCTCTTGGGTCTAATTCACTCATCCAAATTATAACCTGAATAGCTTCTGTCTCTTTTTTTTTCTGCTGATCTGTGTTCCTCGCCTCACATTTGTGCGACTGGATCAGCAGAACATACCACACAAAACAGCCTTTGTGCCAGGCTCCATTACAGGTAAAATATATTCATTGTTTGTCATAAACTTTCTCCGTGCCGCAGCAAATCCAGACACAACAGAGCCCTGAAGGGGAATTTTACCTCGATTTGGCTCGATATTTCCTCCTGTCGCAAACATTTCACTGAATATATCCATTCAATTTCCTCGCGCCTGTGAAATCCATTTACTTGGGGAGCGAGTGCCTCAGCCTTCCACGGCTCCAGAACGGCAATAATGATATAAATGACCCTTCAAATGAATGGAGATCTGCTGCTGTGTATCAATTCTGCTACTTCAGGAGAAGTTGGGGGGGATTGTTTAAAGTGCACCTTCCTCCTGAGGTGACTTTACCCAGAGTTCCTCCCCCCAGGGAAACACGCCGGTGGTTTAGCTGCGTATTGATCTGGGAGGGGTGAAGGTATTCCCAGTGTTGTTCCTGCTCCTGTGCAGAGAGAAGAGAAGAGAATAGAAAAACTTAATTGATCCCAAACTGGGATATTGGGTCGTTACAGCAGCTATAAACAATGTGATACAGGAACAACTCAATGCACAGAAAATAGAAAAGTGCAGTGGTTCCCAACCTTTTCCAACTCTAAAAAAAAAATCTTGGCCCAACTTTAACTCTAGAAATACAGAGGTCATTTATGCTTTCTCGCACATTTTTAAAACATATAAACATTTGACCATGTTTAACCCTTAGGATACCAAACCTGCAAAAAAAACAACAACTTGCTTTTCAATGACTGGCATTTATAAACCATTTGTCCAATCCAAAACCTAAAAAAAATGGCAAAAATTCAAATTCTTTAGTTTCCCAAAGCACCTGAATGTATCATGACATCAACAACATGCGTCAACAGAACGGAAAAGACATGAGAAGTTGATCAACCTTGCCTTGACTCTCATGTCGTCTTTGAAAATTTACAGAAAATCAACTGTTTGCACGAGTTAAACTCCTTAAAAAACAAAATGTTCTTTGCTTTTTCTGCTTTTATCAAGCCCAAAGGATTAATATACACCTTGTATTCGCACTTAAAAGATCCTTTAATTTTTTTCTGAACCCACAGTGAGAAAAAAGTAAAAGAAGCAAAGAACAACCAGAGACTGGTTGGCATCCAAAGGGTTCAAATATTTGTAAACGTGACTGAGTTTTAACATTGGAAACATTTCTCTGTTTGTTTTTATCTTCATGGAAATACCACACGCTAAAATCAAACTATGTTGGAGATGATTTTGCGGCCCTCTTGCAGTACTTTCGCGGCCCACCACGGGGCCACGACCCACAGGTTGGGAATCACTGTAATAGGGAGATTATATATATATATATATATATATATATATATTTAGACGCAGAAAAAATTGTTGAGTGAAAAAATAGCAATGGTAAATATGTATTTACACAAAAACTTACATAAACATATCCACAGGTTTTAGAAAACAGAGGTAATAGGATCAATGACAAAAAGAGGGTCTAAAAACGTATTTTTTAAAAGTTCTTTGAAAATGGATAAAAAACATATTTCTGAGAGAAGAATTATGTTTTCTAACAGATTTCAGTAGTTGACCAACATGTCAAAGTTTTTAGGTTCATTATTTTTTAGTATTTTTAATTTGAGCACCCAAAAATGTCAGGTGGTGCAACCAAATATATGAAAATATATTTATATGTTCCTGTTATTTTTTCTGTGTGAAATTATTGGCAAGTATCTCTCAAGTGTCTGTAGTGACTCATACATTTTCATTTTGTGTGTTTTATTTCTTTTATTTGTGAATAAGATCAATAATTTGATGTTAAAATAACATTTCACATTATTANTAGTGCTTTAAAATTATTTTTATTTGCAAAGAATGTTTTATTCAAAAAGGTTGAAGCATAAAATAATGCCACTGTATTTTTAATTTCCATTTACAATAACTGACATTCAATTTTTAGAGTTTAATTACTGTGGATACTTGTCAGGACGGTTGCACCACCTGACATTTTGGGGGTTTGAGGAACCAAAACACAAAAAAACATGTTATATTTTAATAGTTTAAAGATGTGTTCAAATAACACACGTTTCATAGAATAAAGAAATACATGTGATGAAATACTCAATTCATGATGGAAGGAAATATTGCACTGGGACACAAATAAAGGGACGTCACCTCATTGACCCAATAATGTAGCACAGTAGTAACAGAGGTGATTTAATTCTGAGAAACTCTGTCTGACCCACANAAAATATATTTATATGTTCCTGTTATTTTTTCTGTGTGAAATTATTGGCAAGTATCTCTCAAGTGTCTGTAGTGACTCATACATTTTCATTTTGTGTGTTTTATTTCTTTTATTTGTGAATAAGATCAATAATTTGATGTTAAAATAACATTTCACATTATTACATTGGTTGTACCACCTGACATGGAAATTGTTCCAGTCACCAATGAAGTGAAAAAACCTTTTTTATCAGTATTTCAGAGAAATCTACAAACTTTTCCACTTGGTCACAAATGTCATTTGGGCTCCTCTGGCTGATGCAGTTTCCTGTTTCCTGTTTTATTCTCTTCACTTTAAAATAAAAGTCTAATGTTACGGTTGCACCACCCTGACATTTGACAAGGTGAAAATTACGGGACAAAAGTTTTTAAAATTTCTCTAGTGCTTTAAAATTATTTTTATTTGCAAAGAATGTTTTATTCAAAAAGGTTGAAGCATAAAATAATGCCACTGTATTTTTAATTTCCATTTACAATAACTGACATTCAATTTTTAGAGTTTAATTACTGTGGATACTTGTCAGGACGGTTGCACCACCTGACATTTTGGGGGTTTGAGGAACCAAAACACAAAAAAACATGTTATATTTTAATAGTTTAAAGATGTGTTCAAATAACACACGTTTCATAGAATAAAGAAATACATGTGATGAAATACTCAATTCATGATGGAAGGAAATATTGCACTGGGACACAAATAAAGGGACGTCACCTCATTGACCCAATAATGTAGCACAGTAGTAACAGAGGTGATTTAATTCTGAGAAACTCTGTCTGACCCACACTGAATCCTGATCCACATCATAAATCCACCCACAGGGTCAGTAGATGATGGAGGGCAGAGAAGCCCCCACTCATGAACACTTCCACAGAAACAAAAGGAGAAACTCTGCACAGTAAGACTCAGGCAGAAAAACGAAGCTTTGACCTTTGACCTGTATAACATCCAGAGCGCTGAAGCAGACCTGTGCACTGACTTTTCAGCCTCAGTGACTTCAGAGCGGAGAAATGTCAGGAAGATAAATGTTCAGATCTGTTCAGAGACATTTACAGAAAAGATGAAGATGCACTTTATAGATTTACATACTGTAGAACCGTTCATTCAAGACGTTATTACGATGATTATTTTCTTCTACTGTTGTTTCGTGATGTTTCTCTGTGAAGTCACACACTGGTTTTTGAACAGGTTTGAAGCTTAAAGGGATAGTTCATCTATTTCAGCTCAGGTTTGTGCTTCTTTTGCAGATTTGCTCTTCTGACTAAAGTAAAGACTTGTGACATTTTATTTTGAATTTTATTTTTGAAAGTAGACTCATTCAATTATATATATATATAAAAAAAAACTTCAAGCACCTCTTTGAAGTAGGTTACTCTTTTTGTTGATGGATATGATTATTCATATTCATATGAATGTTATAAATGTGAGAATTCAGCCTGTTTTTTTAAGAAGACTCAATCAATCGATCAATGTTTTATATTAAAAACATTCTTTATTCAAATCAAGAGGGACTCAAAATGTTTTTCTTGTAATGATCAGAAAAAAAATAAAAACATTAAGCATTCAAAAAGAAATAAAAGATAAAAATCCGCTGATTAAACTGTTTGAAATTATATAGAAAACTGAAAAAAAAAACTCTTGTTAAACACATTAAAAAAATACAAAAACTTTTAAAATAAAATGTAAAAGAAAAAATGAAATAATCATCATTTTAAAAAATAAAAATAAGTAATTACAAAATAATTCATTTAAGCTTTGAATAAAAAATATTTAAATGTGTATATAGAGTCAAAATAGCTCAAATAAAACTTTCCAAAGTATGATATAATATACAAATTATAACTATAAAATGAATGAATGAAATGAACTAAACCTTCAAAAATGTAGACAATTATACATATTAACAATATCAGGAATATGTAAAAGTTTGACAAAATAACATTTAAAAATGTAGAACTTAACACAACAAAAGCAAAGAAAAAAATGAGAGAAATAAATAAACACAAATTAAAGTAGAGGTTGATGATAGAGAAAGCCATTTAAAATGAATTTTCCCTTATGACATTGAAACATTGGAATTAAGAAGAATATTCAAAGTTATGAAAGAATAAAATCCCAACACAACATTGGAGCAGGACTGAAAAAATGTTTTTTTTAGCTTCTTTTTTTTATGCAGACGCATCAAAGCTGAGAGTTTGTTTTCGTCTGAGGAGCAAATAAAAGAGAATAAAATCTAAAAGGTCTTTCTGGTTTATTCTTTACAAGACGGAGTCTCATCCAAAGTCACTTTGTCTTTTAAAAACCAACAGAAGAAATTTTAAATCAAAATGAAAACCAACAAGCAAAGTCCTTTATTTTCCATGTAAATAAACTCTTAGAGTGATACAGATTTAAAAGCCAAAGTCATGGATTAACAACAAGTTACAGTAATTTATGAGCCTATTACACTCACACACACACACACACACACACACACACACTTCTTCATGCATGTTTTCTGCACACAGACAGATTGGAGCATTCATGCATTTCCTCTGAGTCGTACTTTCTTCTGTTCCCTGCTTCCTCTGAATTAATCAAAGTGTTGTTTTGTTATCTCACCATGTAAGCATTAATTAATGATTGTAATCAGTGAGGAGAATTAGTGTAGTCGCCATTCGACTTAATTAATTACCTCAGCCCGGGCACCTGGGAAACACCCCAACAACACCGGTGCACAAAAACAAGAATTCATCTCCGGGTGAAGTGGAGCTGCTGAAGGTGACGGCAACAGACGGGGAGGCTGAGAAAGAGAGGGGGGGGGGGGGTTCCAGGAATAATTATAGAGGCATTACAACCAAAAAACAGAAGATATTAAAGATATTGATCAAAAAAAAGACAGTTAATCAGTCTTTTGGTGCAGGCGGGAGCTGAACCACCTTCCTTTAATGTTGCATGCATTTAAATCCCTGCAGAGAGCGAGTGCTGTGTGCAAACACACGCTTCACAAGTGCTGCGCTAAGTAATCGTGTTAATTATTAAGTGCAGCAGGGACACGGCGGTGCAGAGCCGCTGATTAGGAGGAGAAATGGCCCCCTCTTCCCTCGGAGAACATCATATTAGCTGCTAAATTAGAATTTATTCACAGGTTGAATTAGACTCTTCAGGAGCTTTAAAGCAGTGATTGATGGTTTGCTTTGTTTACGCTCTGAATATTCACCGACAATCACAGTCAGAGGGAAAAGTCGACATACAGGTTTGTTTCTGCCGTAAAAATCAGGGTTTTCATAAGTGTGTATGTGGCTTCTGGAGCTTTTTCAGCCTCCCTCTAGTGGACGCTTAAGGAACTGCATTTTTTTTTTTTTTTTTTTTTTTTTTTTTTTTTTTTTTAACTTTCGTCTGCCTTCTTTTCCGTCTTTCTTCTCTACTGTGTGGACGAAACTTTACAACACCTATAATCACCAGCTTACATCTGATCTACAAGCTATTAAAAAGAACAATTACAGAGATCAATCACCTCGTCACTTTCTGCTACTTAAAATCTCAAGAGGGAGAAATAAAATCATTCCATTAAACGAATTAAATAATCAATAATGAACTTAAAGTGAGGAGTGCCAATGAAAAAAAGTGGCATCCATCAGTGGATTTTTTTTTATATTTCAAGATGACAATACCAGGATTCATGGGGCTCAAATAGTAAACGAGTGGTACAGGGAGCATAAGACGTCCTCATGAGAATCTTTGGGATGTTCTGGAGAAAACTGTGCAGTGGTCAGACTCTCCCCATCAGAAACCTGCAGAAACTGGGACATCAGTTCATGTTGTTTCAGTCAAAAAAACGTGTAAATCAGAATCAGAATCGCCGTTATTGCCGAGTATCTTCAAGAAGCATGCAAGGATTGACTGCCCTTAAAACTGTGCTCTCTTTGAACAAAACCAAGTTAGAACAAACATTAAATATCAAATATATATAAACAAAATTATGAGACTACAAGCTAGAACGAAAAAAAAAGTGAAGTTAAATTGCAAGAATGTGCATGAGACTTGACAGCGAGATGACAGATTGATTTGATAAACACTAGATTTAGGCCTCAGTCACCTGATTAAAATCTAATTTTTAGATATTCAAGACAATTCTGAACCTATCAGTAGCTTTTAAATGAACTGAGTTGTTCAGATTTGAGAATTTTGCACGTCGTACTATTTGCACTCCTTGTATTTGTTTTTCAAATGTATCCAAAAGAAAACTAGATAATAGGGAGAATGCTCTTTACTTGTTTTGAAAAGTGATTTTTATGGTCTTGATCTTGTCTCGGTGAATTCTGGTTTTGATTCCAACACTAGAGACTTTCTCCATGTCGGTCAGCAAAGAAATCATAAGAAGCAACTTAAGAAAAACTATGAAACAGAAAAACCTGTTCGATTAGTTATTGTCCAGAAACGACACTAAGGGGTTGAATTTTGAGCGTTGAGATGAGATTTTCTTCTCCTTTAAGCTCAGGCTTTGTTTTTAGCTCCAGCAGCAGCAACTGATTAACATGATTAATGAATCTGGGCTCAACAAGTCGCAGAGATAATTTCCATGAGCTGCTTTGTTGCTTTAATGTGAACTCTGCTGCCCAGGACGGCGTCGGCGTGTAACTTCTCTCCTCTGCAGCCGTACAGTTAAACTCTGAAGGAAATGCAGAATAAAAGTGATAAAAAAAAACTGTTCTCTCCATGTTCGCAGCATCTTAGCGAATCAGTCAGGCATTTTCCAATTACAGCTCGACAGTCAGAGGCCCATTCACCAGCAGCAGAGCAGACACAAACAAGGAGATTAAGAATAAATGATACGACACACAATCACGCATCTAACCAGACCATGACTGAGCTAACCGACGCCGCGCCGCGCTGTAAGAAAAACGCCGAATGGAGATTCACACGGGAACGGAGCGAGACACGTGGGGAGAAGAAGAGGCGAAAAGATTCGTGGCGACGATAGAAGTTGTTGTGATTGATTACATGTGATGTAGAGCAATTAAAAGAAATTAACAATTTGCATTTTAATAACATTATTATCATCAGTTAAATGAATTCATTAGTCTTGATTAGTTCGGTATCAGGATGACAAGTGCGGCTCAACAGAGCATGATGACACTAATAGAGGGCTGGGGGGACGTAGCGGCGCCGGGACAGATAGACGGCGAGATACGGGGGGGGGTTAAACTCTGCGTGGTTATAGAAGCATCATTTACAAACGCTCTGAAACATTTGTACCAGACTCAAACTCTCAAATCCGACAAATGAAGTGAATCCAATAAAAAAAAAAAGACAAACTCTTCATCTACTTTAATGGAAAAACACCAAAGTAGTCGACCATGACCGACTGTGATGAGATTATTTCATTTGGAGGAAAAGTTTCAGCTCAAACTGACTATTTTTTTTTTCCTGTTGAAGTGTTGTCTTTAGTTTGCTTTAAGAGAACTTGTTGAAGTTTTGACCTTTCCACAAATCAGCTTATTGGACAGCTTTGGCGAGCCAGTTTGTGACAAAGATAAAAGTATTTTTGTAACAGTTTCAACATGAAATGTGACATCCACAGCCTCTAAAAGTAGAAATAAAGTCACATTAACTGTCAGGTACTTTACATTTTTAAGACATGAATATAAGTCACTCCCTGCTGCAGGTTATTTCCAAAGTGATGAATCAAATCAAAGAAACTTAAAGGGACAGTGAGGACTTTCTAAGTGATCCTGAAAAAATCTCATCTCTACATATTTGCCTGATCATTATCCAAAATTGAAAATGAGATTATCAGAGCTAGAATAGGTGATTTCTGAATGCTAATTCCTTGCTTCCTGATCTGATTGATTTACGGAAAGTTGAAGTCTCTTTATTTCGTAGTAGTGGTGGCAACAGGAGCTGGACTGTCTGACAGAAAAGAGACAGAAGAGAAGAAGAAAGATAAACATGAGAGAGATAGAGCAGGAGCTAAAGGCCAAATCAGTCACTAATGTGATTGTGCTAATAATTATAATACATTTTATTTATAGAGCGCTTTTCTAGATACTCAAAGACGCTTCACAGACATTAAAAACATCAAATAAAACAACACAGTAATGATAACAAAAATAATAACCTATAACAATGAAAACAAGACAAAACAAAACCATGGGATACATTTAAAAGCAGTTAGACATTAAAACACTTTTAAAAAGATGCGTTTTGAGGAGGGTTTTGAATGTGGATGGGTTTGGACAGGCTCGGATGTGTTGTGGTAGGGTGTTCCAGAGGGTGGGGGCAGCGACAGAGAAGGCTCTGTCCCCCCAGGTTCGGTGCTTGGTGTCGGGTGGTATGGAGAGGAGGTGGGCTTCGGATGAGCGGAGATCTCGGGAAGGGGTGTAATGGTGGAGCAGGTTGGAGAGGTAGGAGGGGGCCTGATTGTGGAGGGCTTTGTGGGTGAGGAGGAGAATTTTAAGTTTTTGGAGGACAGGGGTGATGTGATCTCGGGAGCGGGTGTGAGTGAGAAGGCGGGCGGCGCCTGTTCTAAGGACAGGTGTACGTCGTCAATAAGACGTCACTAGACAAGTTTGGACTCTCAGATAGTTATTTTACTTCTCGGTCCAATGCAAACGAGACGAACCACTCCAACCTCAACCATCTACTCTGGACCATCCTGTGTTGGTCCTAAGTGATTGCAATGACTGTGCAGAGTCTCGTGGCTCGACACTCCTCGATTCGTAAATGTAGCCGGCTACTAAATTACAAACTCACACAGTTTGATTGATGTCACGTTTTAAACAAATACTTTACCTTGTTGCGTTGGATCCAGTAAAAAGTTGTCTTGGATGAGAAAAAGGAGTTAAAAAGACGATCCAATCTACTTTCACTTTCACTTTCAAAACAAATAAATCGAGATAGGTTGGTGTTTTGGTGTATTGATGTTTCTTCACTTTAATTAGTCTCAACAAAGAAGTTCAAAAAACAGCACAACAAACATTTCAGTTTCTCTGTTTGACGTAATCGTAACATTGATGAGTGATGGTGAAATCTCAGTGATGTTTCATGAAATTAGGGCAAACTTTGATGTTTCTTTTTGTCTGATTTTACACTTGTTTGATAGTGAAACCAGTATTTAAGAATCACAACAGCACATGAAGCCCATTTCTTAGACAGAAAATTAGTCTAATGCACCATTTTTGTTTTATTAACGTATAATTGATGTAAGAAATGTTGAAGTAGCAACAATACAGAATAAACTGTTTGAGTTTCAAACAGCTCCAATAACCTGTTAACAACATTTAAGCTGCACTTTTGCACTCGTGTGAATCACCACTTTGTGTTTTATTTCCAAATGAAACTGTGTTATAAATACAGTAGATTAAAAAGCAATTTTCCCCATAAAATTAAGATGATTAGAGGATTATACACTGCAGTGTTTTGAATGTTTGTTGAAAGCCTGTGACCCTGATTAGTTAAGGTTAGATTATATTTTCTGCACTCTGCAGACTGAAAAAGAAAAATAACTTCTGACAAACAACAAAGGGATATGCATTCAGGTAAAATCCTTTTCTAGGACAGGTAGGTGTGTAAATGAACAGGGGAGAGTTGAAGTGGGAATGAAAAATACTGTTGTGCAGCTTTGGAAAGTGAAGCATGAATAATAAACAAAGTCAGCATGAGGTAAGCATAATAAGTAGATCTCAAACTACATCCCTGTTTTGTTTTTTTGTTTTTTTTTCAGCTTTGCTCTGAGGTGCAGTCCTGAGCCCTCAGGTAACAAAGCCTCTCTCTGCAGAAAGAAACCAACTGCATCTGAAAACGATTTTTTGCTCTTCAACACTGTTCAATCTCCCGTTTCCTTCGTGCATGTGTGTGTGAGTGTGTGTGTGTGTGTGTCGTTAATGCACAGTATGTCAGCGACTTGAACAAGAAAAATAGCCACATCCCAGAATCAATCAACAAAAACAATGTGCCGTGCATTTAATCCTGAGGGTCTGTGACCTTCGCTGCGTAGAATATCAATTTATCTCCAAATTATTTGCAGCACTCCATCATCCAGTGTTTGGTTACTCCGGTTGTCCATCCCAGAATATTCCTCTGATTTCACCTCAGGCAGAGATTAATTTGAGTCTTATGAACTCAGAGCAAAGTGAATCTAAAGTCAGAGAGTTTCGGAATTGATGGTATTTTAACACAAAGGGAGCAACTGGAGGCTTTAAATCAATAATAAAACTTTAAAATCCAACAAATGAAGCTATCTCTGAAGTACAGACCCTTATATGATGCTTAAATAAGAGATTTACCTTCAGGGTCTGGAGACATTTAAGAGTTTCAAAGTGTTAACCTGGTTTTTCAAAAGTGGCTCTTACCTGGAAACTCTTTGGTCTTGTTTATGAAAAGGTCACAGTTTGGGTTAAAAAAACAGGTTAGTGTTTGATTTCTGTCCCACACAGGACACACACCTCGGCCTCCCGGGTGGAACAAACTGTGTTGTTTGGATCCATCCATCAAGAGACTTTGTGGATCTTTGTACTCCCACCTTGACTCCCCAAAGGCCTTTTCTGTGCAGGAACATGTGGCAGTAAACAAGTTTGAGAGCCGCCCAATCACAGCCTTCAGAGGGGTTATCTCAACGAGCAAACACCGAGCAAACACTGGCGAACACTGAGCAAAACTGTTTAAAGAAGGGTCAGTTTTACATCAAAGCAAAGTGTCACACTGTTTAATCCGAGATGATTTTACATAATAATCATGTAATCATGTAATACTCATGTTTCAATACTCAAAGAAAGCAACTTTTTTTAAAGTCTTTCTTATGTCCCCATGGTTCCCCCATTGTGGTTTTTAGTTTTTCCTATGGTAGCTTTTTTTGACTTATATCCATAGAGGTACCTTTTAAATGATATCCTTTTTCATGTTATTCATAGTTTGTTGAACCAGAGTACTTTTTATCGATCTAATGTTTTAGTAGTGCTTCAGTTCTGACTGTTTTAAATGAGTGAACGTCATCGCTATCTTGCTGCGAAACAAAATTACCTACCTTTGTCTGAAATACTTTGTTTCAGCTGCTGTCTCTTTAAGGCCCCCAACAACACAACCCCCCTCACTCTGATTTGCTGATTCAGAGGTGGAGCCATGGACCAAACTTGGTGTTTGAGGCCCCTCAAACTTGTAATGAAACAGTTGGAAGATACTTATGTGATGAACTCTTTAGTTCAGAAAGTCTCATCTCACTCAAAGGCTGATCTTGTGTCGATCTTGTGTTGATCTTACACTAAACTTGTGCTGTTCTTGTGCTAAACTTTTGTCGATTGGGGTGATGATGTGTTAATCTTGTGCTGATGTTATGCTAAATTTGTGCTGTTCTTGTGCTTATTGTGTCTCAATCTTGTGTTGATCTTGTGATGATTTTGTGTCAATCTTGAGCTGATTTTATACTAAACTCGTGCTATTCTTGTGCTTATTGTGTCTCAATCTTGTGTTGATCTTGCGCTGATCCTGTTACTAACTTGTGCTGATCTTGTGTCGATCTTGTGTCAATCTTGTGCTGATCTTGTGAGGATATTGTGTTCATCTTGTGCTGATCTTGTGTCAATCTTGTGTTCATCTTGTGCTGATATTGTGTTCATCTTGTGCTATTTTTGTGCTTATCTTGTGCTGATCCTGTGCTTATCTTGTGTTGTTTCTTTTGCTGATCTTGTGTCGATCTTGTGCTGATCTTGCGCTGATCCTGAAACTAACTTGTGCTGATCTTGTGTCAATCTTGTGTCAATCTGGTGCTAATCCTGTGCTGATCTTGTCGTATCTTTTGCTGATCTTGTGCTGATCTTGTGTCGTTTCTTTCGCTGATCTTGTGCTGATCTTGTGTTCATCTTGTGCTGATCTTGTGTCAATCTTGTGTCGTTTCTTTTGCTGATCTTGCGCTGATCCTGAAACCTCACTTGTGCTGATCTTGTGTCAATCTTGTGTTGATCTTGTGCTGATGTTGTGTCGTTGCTTTTGCTGATCTTGTGTCAATCTTGTGCTGATCCTGTGCTGATCTCGTGTCGCTCTTGTGTTCATCTTGTGCTAATCTTTCACCAATCTTGTTCCCAACTTTTGTTGATCTTGTGTTGATCCTGTTTCACTCTTCTGCTGATCGTCTGCTTTTGCTGATCTTGTGCTGATTTTTTGTGCTGATCTTGTGCTGATCTTGTGCTGATCTTGTTCTGATTCTGTTCTATTGTTGTGTTGATTAAGTTCTGTTCTTTTGCTGATCTTGTGCTGATCTTTTGGGCATTTTTTGTTGATCCCGTGTAAGTCTTTTGCTGATAAAATATTGATAAATGTGATGATATTGTAAAGATCTTGTACACATCTTGCTGACCTATGTTGATCTCATGTGTTGTAAGAACTCGCTGTTATTTCGCATGTGTGCAAACGTTCAGCATGAATGAAAACCAGAGCTTCAGCACAACCATCAAAGAAAACTAAGACTGATGCACATGAAACTGTGAGGAGACTCAGATCTGATGAAAACTTGTTTGTGAAGCTTCATGTGAAAAATCTAAAATCACTCAGTTTTCTGTCGACATGTCATGACCCCCCCCCCACCCCCGCCCGGCCTTCAGTCATCTTTCTAATCCTCCCAAACCGCTCTGTCACATCCATTAGCTCCTCATGTACCAGGCAGATGCACTTGTCAGAGATAATGACATTTTAATCAGGTTTGGGCGTAATTGCGCTTCATTGATTGATAATTGTTTTGATTGACGTGCGGTGAGACACTAATTGGGAGCTCCTGGAGTTATCAGAGAAATTAGGTGTTGTCTTTGTCCCTCTGTTTCCTTCAGACTGCGATCGTTACGCCGCGCTGATTGACGGGGAGAGCGCCAGTTTGACTGAGAGTGTGAAGACAGACTCGCTCATGGGAACAATCCTGAAATCTTAGAAGAATTTTGATCTTAAGAGTAACTTTAAAAAAATGAACCTCTCAGCGTTTGATCTGATTTACTGGTTGCACTGGCGAATAGAAAAGGTGTTAAAAGTGTATTTTATCCACAGAGTAGTTGTAATACAGAGGCTGTTTTCCAAACCTCCTCCCACTTCGGCTGAAATTCAGTTTGTAGTATCAGTTTGTGAAAACTTGGTAGATCTGTAGTAAACTACAAGTTCCCGGATGTTTCTACTGATCCGGGAAAATTTCTCAGTCTGTAACGGACCAGTCTACCTGGCGTACTGTTTCCCACAATGCACGGCGCTAGTGGCGTTTGTCAGTTTGGGGGCGCTCAGGTTGAGGTGAATTACTGACACCTGCTGGAATAAATCAGCTCAACTACAACACAACAACAAAAATGTGAAACGGTCCCAGAGATAAAAGTGAAGTGACAGGAAAGAAACAGCGGTAAATCTGCTCACTTCATCATGAAAGAGCTGTTTACTTTTACCAAATTCATAAAAGCCCCTAAATCATTTATCACTTTTTATTTTACACTAACAGCCTACGTGGGTAATGTGGACGCAGTTTTTACACCAGCTGGAAAAATAAAAAGTCAGTTGGTTTCAGATTTATTTTCAATACACGATAACTTTTGGTGCAAGATAAAAAAATCAAATATTGCGATTTTGCTGTAATAAACTTTTATACCTTTACAAATGTGATAAAATCTGGACTCTAATCTCTCCCTCAATTTGTTGTTTTTCTAAATGAATTGAAAATGTTCCCTGA